>CM053753.1:99909681-99919930 GCA_028658305.1 Pachyuromys duprasi | reverse complement strand
GACCCCCCCCCACCCCCAGAGGTACTCCTTGGCATGCTCCTGTTCTGTTGCTTGTTTTCTCCTCCACTCAATGTCCATTCCATTTGTTCATCCAAAGGAGCATTGATCATACCGATGTGGGTCCTCCTTCCTGTATATCCTCCCTAGGTGTGTAGATTTCAGCATGATCTTCCTAACTTATAGGTCTATATAAGTGAGTATTAAATTCTTTATTAATTACAGCTTATTCACCTTACAAACCCCTGTAGTTACCTCCCTCCTCCTGTCCCAATCCCTCCCTTCCTCCCCCCTCTGTACCCATGTCTCTCCCCAAGACCACTGATAGGGGAGGTCCTCCTTTCCTTCCCTCTGATCCCAGTCTGTTAGGTCTCATCAGGAGTAGCTGCATTGTCTTCCTCTGTGGCCAGGCAAGTCTGCTTTCTCCTCAGGGGAAGGTGATCAGAAAGCAGGCCAATCAGTTCATGTCAGAGACAGTCCCTGTTCCCATTACTATGGAACCCACTTGGGCATTGAACTGCCTTGGGCCACACCTGTGCAGGGTTCCTAGGCTACCTCCATGCATGGTACCTGGTTGGACCAACAGTCTCAGGAAAGACCCCTGTGCTCAGACCACTTGGTTCTGTTGCTCTCCTTGTGGAGTTCCTGTTCTCTCCAGATCCCACTATTTCCCACTCCCCTGCACTCTGCCTAAGTGTTGGCCATAAATCTCAGCATCTGCTATGATAGTCTGAAGGGCAGAGCTCTTCTGAGGCCTTCCATGGCAGGCTCCTGACCCGTTCCCTGCCCTCTCTTTCTTGTGATGCCCATTTCCTTTGCCCTTCTAGATAGGGATTGGGCATTTTAGCAAAAGTCCTCCCTCTTGATTAGTTTCTTTAGGTGTACAGATTTTAATAGGTTCATCCTATAGTGTATGTCTATATGAGTGAGTATATACTGTGTGTGTCTTTCTGCTTCTGGGATATCTCACTCAGAAAAATGCAAATAGATCCATACTTATCACCCTGCACAAAACTAAAGTCCAAGTGGATCAAAGATCTCAATATAAAACCAGACACACTAAACTGCTTAGAAGAAAAAATGGGGAAAATCCTTGAATTCATTGGCACAGGAAACAACTTCCTGAACAGAACACCAACAGTACAGGCTCTAAGAGCAACAATCAATAAATGGGACCTCAGGAAAATGAAAAGCTTCTGTAAAGCAAAACAACTGCCTACAGATTGGGAAAGGATCTTCACAACCCTATATCTGATAGAGGACTAATATCCAGTATATAAAAAGAACTCAAAAAATTAAACAGCACCAAATCAAGTAATCCAATTAAAATATGGGGTACAGAGCTGAACAGAGAACTCTCAATAGAGGAATATCGAATGGCAGAGAAATGCTCAACATCCTTACTCACCAGGGAAATGCAAGTCAAAAAAACCCCCTGAGATTTCACCCTACACCCATCAGAATGGCTAAGATCAAAAACTCAAGTGACAACACATGCTGGAGAGGATATGGAGAAAGGGGAACCCTCCTCCACTGCTGGTGAGAATGTAAACTTGTACAACCAGTCTGGAAATCAATCTGATGCATCTTCAGACAACTAGAAATAGAGCTTCCTCAAGATCCAGCTATACCACTCCTAGGCATATATCCAAAAGAAGCTCAAGTACACAATAAGGACATTTGTTCACCCTTGTTTGTAGAAGCTTTATTTGTAATAGCCAGAAGCTGGAAACAATCCAGGTGCCCCTCAACTAAAGAATGGATACAGAAATTGTGGTACATCTACCCAATGGAATGTTACTCAGCAATAAAAAACAAGGGTATCATGAAATTTGCAGGTAAATGGTGGGAACTGGAAAGGATATTCCTGTTCCCCATTTTTTAATTGGATTATTTGATTTGTTGCTTTTCAACTTCTGTAGTTCTTTATATATATTCTGGATATTAGCCCTCTATCAGATATAGGGTTGGTGTAGATCCTTTTCTAGTCTGTAGGTAGGTGTTTTGTTCTGATGACAGTATCCTTTGCTTTACAGAAGCTTTTCAGTTTCATTAGGTTCCATTTATTGATTGTTGTTCTTAGAGCCTGTGCTGTTCGTGTTCTGTTCAGGAAGTTGTTTCCTGTACCAATGAGTTCAAGGCGCTTCCCCACTTTTTCTTCTAACCAATTTAATGAATCTGGTTTTATGTTGAGTTCTGGGTCTTTGAAATTTTAAGGGGAATCCTCTATGATTCCAAACTGCTTGGATTTTGCTTGGTACTTTATCATAGCAACAAGAAAAGTAACTGAGGAAGAAAATTTGTACCAGAGATGTTGAAAAGTTGCTGTTATTGAACCTTAGGTTGGTAGCATCAGTGACTTTGTTCATCCACAACTTTACATATTCTCTTCTTATCAACAAATTACGTTTCTCAATCATTTTCCTTTAGTTTTTACTCTCAGTTCTTCGATGTTATTGTGAGTTTAAACTTACTCTATTAAACTAATTAGTCCATTACCTTTAAAGTCAGACTCAATCTCTGGCCACAGAAAAATGTAGACTTTTTTGTTTTGTCAGAATACAGAATGAATGGCCTCTAGTCCAATTCCAAATAATACCCATTGCCACCTGGACCCCATGAGCTGGGCCTTTACTGTGTGTCTCTCTGCTGATGTTCTGGACTTTGGTGTTTTAATCATAATGACTTATTATGTTATTCTTGAGTATTCAAGTTTTTTTCCTCCGTCTAAACCATGTCTTCATGCTCTTCCAAATTCTTCCAGTAAACCAGTTCCAAAAGGTTAATATCACATAGTCAATTATAATCAAATTCTTCCCTTTTTGTAGGGATGAAGTTCCTAGAGAGTGGGCTGAAGAAGGAAGGATTTAATTTGATTTCTTGTTTTAGGGGGTTCAGTTCATGGTTTCTTCATTCCATGTGCTTAGGCAGAATACCATGCCACCCAGAGAGTGAGGAGAAGGATGTTCAACTCACAACAGATATGAAGCAAAAAGAGGCAGATATTAAAAAACCACTCTCTCCAGGACCTATTCTCTCCAGCAAGGTGTTATTCCCTGAAGTTTCTACAAACTAGCTGGAAATGAAGAACTGTAGGAGAACTATCATATTTAAATCATAATAGAGTTAGTAAAATATGTTGTCAGATGGTACAAAAATATATTTGAAGATGAAGATGGGAAATTAATGATACAGAAAGTACCAGAAAGAACACTTGAGATTTTAAACAAGATAATCAGAAAAAAATAATTTTCAGAAGAGAATGTTCTAGAAAATCAGAAAGGGTGATGAAATATGAGTCCTATTTATTTGGGTAAAACCCTCGAGGCAGAATGAACAGAAGCACAGTGCCTGGTTTCTGTTTAGTACATTGTAAAAAGAGCCACAGCATAGTCATCCAGCAGTGACGGTGATGAGTGGTTAATGGGACATGAGGCCAGAGAACAAAAGCTAAGGGTTTATATTAGTTGTTTTCCCTCATTGTTATGACAAAACACCTGCCCAAAATCACATAAGAAAGAAGGGTATTTTGGTTCAAGGTTTGAAAGAATAAAGCTCAATATGGTGCAGAAGGCATGGAGGTGGGAACGCACCACCATGGATCGAACTCATGCTGGGGAAGCAGAGAAAACCGAATTCTGATGCTAAGCCTGCTTTATCCTCTTTTCCTAGTCTAAGACTCCATCTTTTGGGACAATGTTGCCCACATCTGCAGTGGATCTTTCCTCATCAGTTAAACCTTTCTGAAAGCACTCTCAGGAACTCTCTAGAGGTGTGTGTTCTAAGTGAGTACAAATCTGGTCTAGTTATTAATTAAGAATAGCTATCATGTGTTTTTGCTTTTTTTCCTAAGATGGTACTCTAGTGGGTTTAGGGCAGAGGGTTGCCATGACCTAAAGCACCTTGTTTTTGTTTTTGTTTGTTTGTTAAGCAAGTTCTCAGTTTACACCCCGGGCTGCCGTGAATTTACTGGACTTCCTGAGTGCTAAGAGTAGTGTGTACTGCTATGTCCTGTTCAACCTGTCACATTGAAACAGTTTCTTCAGCTACCGTGTGGATGAGATCCTTCTAAGTCCATGTTCTCAACCTTCCTAATGTTGCAACCCTGTAATGTACTTTTTCATGTTGTGGTGATCTCTAACAATGAACAATGAAAGTATCTTGTTGCTACTTCATGACTGTGAATCACAATGGAAATATTTGTGTTTTTGGATGGTCTTAGGTGACCACTATTAAAGGGTTGTTAGACTCCCAAGGAGGTTACAACCCAGAGGTTGAGAACCACTGTTCTAAGAAGAAGCAACGGGCAACCATAGAACTAGGAAGAACAATTAGAAGACTTGAAATTAATTGGTTCTTGGTGGTCACAATGGAAATGATGACATACTTCAAATGCAGAATTTACTGTTTTTATTGAATAATTGAATATGAATTACAAGTATAAGAGAGGTATAAAAAGGATATTCTAAGTTTTAGGCTGAAGAATGAGAAAGGTAAGTCAGTCTTAAATTGAGATAAATAAACTGCAAGACATGGATCTGTTTGGCAAAATAAGGAGCCCAATTTTGGGCTTTCTTTGGTCAGGACACATAAACTATTCAAGTGGAAACATCACTTAAGCAGTGGGTCATGAGCTCAGAAAGTGATGTGTGGGATAGAGTTAAACAATATTGAAAGCCAAAAGACTAGGTGAGGTCATTAAGGGAGGATGCACAGGAAGAGACCAAAAGAGAGACTCCAGGTTTTCTATGTCAAAATGTGTCTGTCCAGAGCTGCATCCACAATGATGTATCCTGATTCCTCAGTTTTTACTTTTTTCATACATTTTCTCTCTCTCTGGACTGTTTCCTTTGCACATACATACTGTGTTCCACCCTCCTGGAGCTTTCATAGGCTCGGGCTCACCTCTGTGCCCATCTCCATGCTTTTGGAATCATATTTCTACTGTGTTGCAAGTTACTGTCTGGGTTATAAATGCCACCCACAGGCCCATGTGTTGGACTCTTTATCTCCAATATAATGGCACTGTGGGTAGATGGTGGGAACTGGGGGATGTGGGACCCATGCGAGGCACTGGGTCATTGGATGGATGGGATGGATATTGGGATGACAGCGTCTTATTCTCTCTCCTTGCTTTTCTATCTTCTTCCCATATATCATGAAGAGGGCAGCTTTTCTAGTCTAGCAGTTCCCTGGTGTATTGCTCTGCCTTTTCCAAAGCAATATAGCCAAATGAAATTGTGAGCCAAAATAAATGTTTCCTTCTTTCAACTTAATTATTTTAAGTATTTTTTCACAGTGACAAAAGCCAACTAACCTAAAATTATTTAATATTTGTTATATGTATGATTATTGAGAGTATGGACTATTTTGCACCCCAATTAGTATTTGCCACATGAGTAGAGTATGGCTTAGACCATAAAATTAATCTATTTATCTATTATGCCATAATTTGAAAAGCTGAGACACAGAATTTGATCCTGTAACCCATCAGGTTGTTCTTATGATACTTGGTGGAACAGTGTGGTATCTTCTATAGAACAGTGACTATGTATGGAAAGAGCCCTGTAGTTAGAACAAGAAAACTTTAGTTGTCAGCTTTCCCTGTATTTAGCATTTGATTAACTTTCTGGAAGTTGTTTAATGTGTTCAAGCCTTGGTTTACTTTCCTGTGAAATAAAATTCATAATTTTTTACTGCCATCCTAGATTATGTACATGAAAACACTTTGGAAGCTTTAAAAGACTGTAAAGTCTGAAATACTGTTATTATTTGTCTCTCTGGAAAGGCGTACATCGTGAACCTGCCTTTGCCCCAGGTACTGAGCACCAAGATAAGGTGTGTTTATGATCAGAGCAGGCCGTGTTTCAACATGCTCTTACAGTCCACACAGCGTATGGCAATTGAGCGGCTGTTGAGGAGAATCTCCTTTCATTTTGGGAACTGTGAGGCTGCCTGCTATTACGTTTTATATGTTGTCAGTTACAGCCTTCAGAGAAAAGTATCACAGTGATGTCAGCTGTAGATTAAAAGAAAGTAGTACTGGCCCCAAATGAAAGAGGTTGTGATGCTCATAAGTTGGATTCTGAGTTGGAATGTGCTTGTTTTCCTCCCTGGTGGCTCACCAGCGCACATTCTCAGCTATTCAGCTGGCTTTGGCCTTGGATCCTTGGTGGAAATTACTGTGCAAGCAACGCTTCATGGAGCTGGCGCACAGTCAGGAGGCTGGCCTATCTTTCCTGTTTGGAATACATTACACTTATGCCTGGTCTGTCCATACCCAAAGAGGACATCTGCCTCCAGCAACACTAAAGCTGTGGCTTCTTCCTCCTATCTCTGTGTTGTTTTGGAGATGCCTTTTATACTATAGCTCAGGCTGGCTTCTACAAGCTATCCTCTGGCCTGAGCCTCCCAAGACTGGGATTACAGGTGTGCACCACCATGTCCAACTGGCTTCTTTTAAGGTTCATGTATTTCTCAAATCAGTTCAACAGAGCTCTTGGCATGGAGAAGTATGCTTTTCTGTCAATCACACTTTCAGGGTTCTTTATCTTTCTTCATCTAAATGCTAGCTGGAGGCAGAAGTCACTGCTTGTGTTCGAGCTGCATCAATTTAGGACTTCTGGGGATTTTCTGATGTAATGATTGTGGCCTCTTTTACTTTTTACTTTGGTGTATTTTCTGGTAGCTGAATTTTATGCTGGAAAGAACTCAGACTTTCAGAGAAGGATGGATTGTAAAAAATAAAAAAAAAAAACCACCTATGTAATCAGCTACTCTTGTCTGTGGCTCTTGGTAGAGGCCATCAGTGTGAGTCTATTTGGGGACTTGACTGCAATCTAGTTTATAACTGTGGCTTGGCTTCCAGTCCAGGTTGACAACCAGGTTTAATCTGCAGGTTGGCGTTTGTCAGGGGAAAATATGAGTGAATCATTTCAAATCTACCATTGCTTTTAGTAATAATTGCTCAAATACATGTTCTACTGATGGCTTTCAAAAATACATTACTTAAAGAAAGAGGAATTATATAAATATTAATAGAATTAAATAAACTCTCAAAAATACTGAATGGCTTTCTCAATAATGTCTTTTTAATTCCCATATTTCAAACTCTGTGAACATTACTGGGTATCTTATAAACTTCTTCCATAACTGGTAAATTCTGGAAGGTGAATTCATTTTATCTCAGTGGCTTTGGATTCTAAATCCCCTCTGTTTTATTTATATCTTATTTTTCATAATGCTTTCATAATCCTGGGGACAATTTTTCTTTCAAAATGAAAATAATACATAAATCTATTAATTAAAAGTCACCTTATTCATATTACTAGTGAACAAATTACTTATGTTGTCTTTAATCTCATTACATTTTTTCATATTCTATGATTGTTAAATTAGAACTACTATTTAAATTTAACTGTTAATATTTCAATGGAATTTTAGCTTTTTTGCCTCAGGTACTATGTAGAAAAGCTAATAACTATTTCCTTCTAAAACTTTTACAATCCCAAAGGTCTCCATTAGCATTTCTCTGTCAATGCTATGCATAACCAAATATTATTTTAATTGTTTTTTTCTAGCTCACATTTGCTTCACTTCTAAAGTGCCAGAGGCCACAAGGACATTTTCTCTTTCTGAATGTGTAATTGGACTTAAGATATACAACACTAACCATGGTTTTCATCTAAGAATGTACAATAGCTGTCCTTTCTATACACCTGTCTCATAGCTTAACTCACTTAATCTTTAACATTTATTTGCTATTAGTGTTTTAAATGTTAACTGAGGGACACAGAGGTTAGATTTGTCTGAAGTCCACATGTGGAAAATGACATGGTTGGGATTTAAATGTAGGCAGGTCATTGCTCCAGTCTGTGATAGCAGGATGTTGAAGTAATTTATTGTCCAAGCTCATGCAGATATGAGTCAGAGCTGCAATCTGCTTTCATTTTGATCATGCTCCAATTAAATTGTCTCTGAGCAATGAGCCAATGCCATTTCCTACAGCAAGATTGAGCCTGATATCATTATGCTAAATGAAATAACAATAACAACAACAAAAAACAAACATGGGAAGAAAAATATCACTTGTATGTGTAGTCTCAAAGAAAAACATATCAAAGAATTCTGAAATTTCGGTTTCATTAAAAAGCACTGAAATATTATAAGAATATGTTTTTGTTTTAATCCAAGGTGTGTAGTTATGGGGTTGCTTCAGACTGTCGGAAGCAGCTGACTATGATTTGCCTTGCGCTCTAGCAGAGACGTGGTTTTGCCAGCTGCAGACAGTTTCTGCGATTGTGTAACATTGGAGTTCTGGGAGCTGTTCAGAGGATATGTGACTGCTAGAGCCACGCTAGGTGGAATGAGTGGTTGTTGGTTGTTCAGGGGGCATTGATTGTGGTTTGTTAGTAGTTGTGCTCAAAGAAGAAACAAAAGAAAAGAAATTTCTCTCGTTCTCCTTCTCCTCTCTTCCTCCTCCTCTTCTATCATTCTTTCTCTCCTATCTAGTGAAACTGGAGGGGGTTAAAAGATGGGAGAAAGAAGAACACCCAAAGTAGCAAAGACTGGCTACAAGTGGTGTCCAAACATGGGGCTCCATAAAGAAAAAATTGGAAGTTTGATTTCAAATTACACTGAGAAAACAACAGGGAACAAAGAATGGACTTTGTTTTAAGACACCAGCAAAAAGTTTGCTCCTGCTGCTTCTGCTGAGTTATTGCCTGCTTTGCTTCCAAAGGAGATATTGTTTCCGTCTTTGTTTCCTTTTCCTTTTTCTTCTTTTTATATTCTGTTTCAAAAATAAAACATTGAAAGACTGGCTGGGCAGTTTGAAAAAATGTGGGTGGAAATAGGAGGCCTGAGGGGGGGGCAGGCTGAAATGGAAAATATCTCTCTTTTCTGAAAGGATTGCAGAATTGGCAGTGCAACTGGTGAGGTTTCAGGTGGAGACGGAAGCTCTTGGGACGTGAGGAGCACTGGAAAACAGAGAACAAAAATCCTCAGTTCTAGTGACTGAGCAAGAGATTGGGAGCTTCCGAAAGGAGGAAAGAGGGGAAGAAACTGTGTCAGAGGGTGGTTGGGTCAGAGAATACCTGAAAATGTGGGAGGACAATCAATGAAACAAAGGATTAATCTCAAACCAGGTGCACCTCCAGAGTGGGAGGAGGGGTGGCCCGAAGTTAGGAGATCACCGTGAGCTTTCCCAGTAGTCCTACAATATATGGCAGCTAATGGTGTGGAACAAGGCTATGAAGGGATAGGATGGAATTCCATAGAAATGATAGAGCTAAGGTATTTTAAAGAGGTCATGATTTCATATGGGATGCAAATGTGAAACAAATTTCACATAACCAGGCTACACAAAATATAATTATTCCCCAAGGCTGGAAGGGATTGGTAACAGCTATGTTAGAGGCTGGCCCATGGCTGCATGGTTAACACGCTAGAGGGAAGAAGCCACAAATACTGGGTAATGTAATAGAGCGAGGGGAAAAATACAGTAAAATATCAGTTCTGGGCGAAGGGTGGTACTCTGATATACAGAACAGATTCAATTTGGTGATGTTACTACAGAACAATGGTACTTAGGGGCTTTAAGATCTCAGGACAAACTTGAGGAACCTGGGAAAAAGTCCACCTCATTTACAAAGATTATATAAGGTCTGGTGAAGCCTTCACTGATTTTTTTTGCCATTTTATTTATTTTTTCTTTTTTCTGCATTAATTACACTTTATTCACCTTATATATCCCTGTAGTTACCTCCCTCCTCCCGTCCCAATCCCTCCCTACCTCCACTTTCTGCACCCCTGTCACTCCTCAAGACCACTGATAGGGGAGGTCCTTCTTTCCTTCCCTCTGATCCCAGTCTATTAGGTCTCATCAGGAGTGGCTGCATTGTCTTCCTCTGTGGCCAGGCAAGTCTGCTTTCCCCTCAGGGGAAGGTGATCAGAAAGCAGGCCAATCAGTTCATGTCAGAGACAGTCCCTGTTCCCATTACTATGGAACCCACTTGGACATTGAACTGCCTTGGGCCACACCTGTGCAGGGTTCCTAGGCTACCTCCATACATGCTACTTGGTTGGACTAGAAGACTCAGGAAAGACCCCTGTGCTCAGATTTTTTGCTTCTGTTGCTATCCTTGTGGAGTTCCTGTCCTCTCCCTATCTTACTATTTCCCATTTCTTTCATAAGATTCCCTGAACTCTGCCCAAGTGTTGGCCATAAAGCTCAGCGTCTGCTTTGATAGTC
>CM053753.1:99890146-99909581 GCA_028658305.1 Pachyuromys duprasi | reverse complement strand
GTGGAGTTCCTGTCCTCTCCCTATCTTACTATTTCCCATTTCTTTCATAAGATTCCCTGAACTCTGCCCAAGTGTTGGCCATAAAGCTCAGCGTCTGCTTTGATAGTCTGCAGAGCAGAGCCCTTCTGAGGCCCTCTGTGGCAGGCTCCTGACTTCTTCCCTGTTTTTTCTTTCTTCTGATGTCCATACTTTTTGCCCTTCTGGATAGGGATTGGGCATTTTAGCAAGAGTTCTCTCTCTTGATTAGTTTCTTTAGGTATACAGATTTTAGTAGGTTTATCCTATAGTATATGTCTATATGAATGAGTATATATAGTTTGTGTCTTTCTGCTTCTGGGATAGCTCACTCAGGATGATCCTTTCCAGTTCCCACCATTTACCTGCAAATTTCATGATATCCTTGTTTTTTTTATTGCTGATTACTATTCCATTGTGTAGATGTACCACAAGTTCTGTAAAAAGCCTTGAACTCATTGGCACAGGAGATAACTTCCTGGACAGAACACCAACAGCACACGTTCTAACAGCAACAATCAATAAATGGGACCTCAGGAAAATGAAAAGCTTCTGTAAAGCAAAGGACACTGTCGTCAGAACAAAAAGACTACCTACAGTTTGGGAAAGGATCTTCACAACCCTATGTCTGAGAGAGGATTAATATCCAATATATATAAAGAACTCAAAAAATTAAACAGCAACAAATCAAATAATCCAATTAAAATAGGGTACAGAGATAAACAGAGAATTCTCAATAGAGGAATATCGAATGGCAGAGAAACACTTAAAGAAATGCTCAACTTCCTACTCATCAGGGAAATGCAAATCAAACCACCCTGAGATTTCACCTTACACTCATCAGAATGGCCAAGATCAAAAACTCAAGTGGCAACACATGCTGGAGAGGTTGTGGAGAAAGGGGAACCCTCCTCTATTGCTGGTGGGAATATAAATTTGCACAGCCTCTCTGGAAATCAATCTGGAGTTTCCTCAGACAACTAGGAATAGTGATTCCTCAAGATCCAGCTATACCACTCCTAGGTATACATCCAAAAGAAGCTCAAGTACACAATAAGGACATTTGCTCACCCTTGTTTGTCTAAGCTTTATTTATAATAGCCAGAAGCTGGAAACAACCCAGATGCCCCTCAACTGAGGAATGGATTTTTTTAAACAAAGATTAGTTTCAGCAGGGAGCAAAGTTCTATCAGACCCAGGGGCAAGGTAGGTGCTGTTAGAAACCTTGGCATTAAAAAACGCAAGTACTTAATGTAAAAATGTTATTAGTTACACCAGCATCACTTGTTGAAGGTACTGTTTTTTTTCCATTGTATGGTTTTGGCTTCAGGATGTCTACATGCAGAAAAATGAAAATAGATCCGTATTTATCACCCTGCACAGAACTAACATCCAAGGGGATCAAAGACCTTAACATAAAACCTGATATAAATCAGTTAGAAGACAAAGTGGGGAAGATCATAGAAGTCATTGGCACAGTAGACAACTTCCTGGACAGAACACCAACAGCACAGGCTCTAAGAGCAGCAATCAATAAATGGACCTCATGAAACTGAAAAGCTTCTGTAAAGCAAAGGACACTGTTGTCAGAACAAAATGACAGCCTACAGTCTGGGAAAGGATCTTCACCAACCCTACATCTGACCGAGGGCTGATACCAGACTATATCAAGAACTAAAGAAGTTAAAAGGCAATAAACCAAGCAATCCAATTAAAAAAATGGGGAAATAGAGCTAAACAGAGAAGTCTTTGTAGAAGTATATAGAACGGTGGAGAAATGAAGAGATGCTCAACGTCCTTAGCCATCAGAGAGATGCAAATCAACACCTTACATCCATCAGAATGGCTAAGAATGAAAACTGAAGTGACAACACATGCTGGAGAGGTTGTGGAGAAAGAGGAACTCTTCTCCATTGCTGGTGGGAATGTAAACTGGTACAAACACTTTGGAAATCAACCTGACACTTTCTCAGACAATTAGAAATAGTGCTTCCTCAAGATCCAGCTATACCACTCTTAGACATATATTCAAAAACGGCTCAAGTACACAATAAGGACATTTGCTTAATCATGTTTGTAGCAGCTGTATTCGTAATAGCCAGAACCTGGAAATAACCCAGATGTCCATCAACAGAGGAATGGATACAGAAATTATGGTACTTTTACACAATGGAATACTACTCAGCAATGAAAAACAAGGAAATCAGGAAATTTGTAAGCAAATGGTGGGATCTAGAAAAGATCATCCTGAGTGAGGTATCCCAAGAGAAGGAAGACACACACAGAGTATACTCACTTCTAAGTGGGTACTAAACCTATAGGATAGGATAAACATACTAACATTTGTACACCTAGGGAGGATAAACAAGAAGGAGGACCCGGGGTAAGATGACCAATCCTCACTTAGAAAGACAAATGAGACGGACATTTCAAGTAGGAGAAAACAAGAAATAGGACAGGAGTCTACCACAGAGGGCCTCTGAAAGACTCTGCTTAGCACTATATCAAAGCAGATGCTGAGACTCATAACCAAACCTTCGGCAGAGTGCAAGGAATCATATAAAAGAAGGTGGAGTTAATATGACCTGGAGAGGATAGGAGCCCCACAAGGTCCAAATATACCTGGGCACAGGGGTCTTATATGAGACTGTTTCTCCAATCAAGGACCATGTGTAGATATAACCTAGAATGCCTGCTTGGATGTAGCCCATGGTAGCTCAGTATCCAAGTGGGTACCCTAGAAAGGGGAACAAGGACTATTTCTGACATGAACCCAATGGCTGGCTCTCTAACCTCTCCCCCGCCCCCTGAGGGAGGAGCAGCTTTGCTAAGCCAAAGAGGAGGACATTGCAGCCAGTCCTGAAGAGACCTGATAAACTAGGGTCAGATGGAATGGGAGGAGGACCTCCCCTTTCAGTGGACTTGGAAAGGGGCAGGGAGGAGATGAGGGATGGAGGGTGGGATTGAGTGAGGATATGGGAGGGGGCTATGGCTGGGATACAAAGTAAATAACCTGTGATTGATATAAAAATAAACATATATTTAAAAATAATTTTAAAAATCAGGTGTGCATAGGTGTGTGGGTTTAACTTCTGGGTCTTCAATGTGATTACTTTGATCAATCAACCTATTTCTATGCCAGTACCATGCAGTTTTATTACTATAGCTCTGTAGTATAGCTTGAGGTCAAGTATGGAGATACTTTCATCAATTCTATTATTGTATAATATTGTTTTAGCTATTCTGGGGTTTTTGTTTTTCCATATGCAGTTTAGAATTGTTCTTTCAAGGTCTGTGAAAAATTGTGTTGGTATTTTGATGGGGATTGCATTGAATCTGTAGATTGCCTTTGGTAAAATGGCCATTTTTACTATGTTAATTCTACCAATCCGTGAGCATGGGAGATCTTTCCAACTTCTACTATCTTCTCCAATTTCTTTCTTCAGAGGCTTGAAGCTTTTGTCATACAGGTGTTTGACTTTCTTGGTTAGAGTTATCCCTAGGTAATTTTTATTATTTGTGGCTATTGTGAAGGGTTTTGTTTCCCTAATTTCTTTCTCAGCCTATTTGTTATTTGTTTTTTTTTTGTTGTTGTTGTTTTGGTATTAATTTTGTATCCAGCCACTTTGCTGAAGGAGTTTTTCTGCTGAAGGATTTCTCTGGTGGAATTTTTGGGCTCACTTATGTATACTATCATATCATATAACTGGATGTCGATATGGAGAAAAATACAAATAGATCCATATTTATCTTCCTTCACAAAACTCAAATCCAAGTGGATCAAAGACCTTAACATAAAACCTGACACACAAAATCTTCTAGAGGAAAAAGTGAGTAAAAGGCTTGAACTCATTGGCATAGGAGACAATTTCCTGAACAGAATACCAACAGATTAGGCTCTAAGACCTTCAATTAATAAATGGGAACTCTTGAAACAGAAAAAATTCTGTAAAGCAAAGGAAACTACCAATAGAATGAAACAGAAATCTACAGATTGGAAAAAGATCTCTACCAAGTCTACATCCAGCAAAGGGCTAATATACAAAATACATAAAGAACTCAAGAAATTAAACACCAAAAAACCCTCAAATAATCCAATTAAATGGGATATAAAAATTGTAATATATATATATATATATAAATTAAAAAAGGGATGCAGAGATAAAAAGAGAATTCTCAACAGAGGAATCTCCAGTGGTGGAGAAGCACTTAAAGAAATGCTCAATGTCCCTAGTCATCAGGGAAATGAAAATCAAAACAACTCTGAGGTTCCATCTTACACCTGTCAAAATGGCTAAGATCAAAAACTCAAATGACAGCACATGCTAGTGAGGATGTGGAAAAAGGGGAACAACTTTTCCATTGCTAGTAGGAGTGCAAACTTGTACAACCAGTTTGGAAGTCAATCTGGTGCTTTCTCAGAAAATTGGGAATAGCCATAACTCAAGACCCAGCTAAACCACTCCTGGGCATATACCTGAAAGATACCACCATACAACAAAGATATTTGCTGAACCATGTTCATAGCAGCTTCATTTGTAAAATAAATAACCATAAACTGGGTACAGGCTACATATCCCTCAACTGAAGAATAGATAAAGAAGCTGTGGAACATTTACACAATGGAATACTATTCCGTCGTTAACAACAAGGACATCATAAAATTTGCAGACAAATGGATGTAACTAGAAAAGATCATCTTGAGTGAAGTAACACAGACCCAGAAAGACACACTTTATTCTCACTTATATGTGGATTTTAGTCATATAGTACAGGATAGAAATATTACAATGCACAGACACCAAGAAGCTAAGACTGATGGGCTTCATGTGGACCCCCTTTTTAGGGGAGTGGGGGATATCTCTGACATTGACTATGTTGTCTGCTTTTTGGATCACTTCCCTCAGATGGAATTTCCCTATCTGGCCACAGGGGAGGAAGACAAACTCAGTCCTCATGTTCATAGATGAGCTGAGGTGTCTGGATACAGGGGCTCCCCTATTCTAATGAATATGGAGAGGGAGTGCAGGAGGGAGAGTGGGACTGGGAGGAGAGGAGAGAGGGGCCTGTGACTGAGATTTAAATTGAATGAATTAATTAAAAATGAAAAAAATGTTATTAGGCTATTAAAGGTGCAAGCAGTGCCTATGGATAAATGGATCAGGGAAACAACCAATATTGACTCTAACATGTACCACGCTAATATAATAGCTCAAGCTATAGCTAGAGATTGCTGATATCAAAATTCCCAGGCTTCAATTGTGGGAAATACAATCATTTTTCAACATAATTGTGTCAGGCCTGTCTAAGGGCAACCTTTCTTTCTTTCTTTCTTTCTTTCTTTCTTTCTTTCTTTCTTTCTTTCTTTCTTTCTTTCTTTCTTTCTTCTTTCTTTCCTTCTGTCTTTTTTTGGGAGGGGGTAAGGAAAGTGCTTATTTCAGCTTAGAGTCTCACATCATAGACCATCATCACAGGACATAAGGGCAAGAACTCAAGCAGGGTCAGAGCCTGGGTCAGGAACTGGAGCAGAAGCCGCGAAGGAGTACTTACTGGCTTGCTCCTCCTGGCTTGCTCAGCCTGAGTTTTTACACACCCTAGGACCACCTCCCAGCATATGCCACCAGGTGGCATGGACCCTCCCATATCAATCACTAACTTGAAAAGTGACCCACAAGCTTGCCCATGGGCAAACCTTAGAGGAATTTTTTCAATTGTTCCATCTTCTCAGATAACTCTAGCCATAAAGAAGGCTTAGGCTCCCAGGAGTACTCAGGCAATGTGGCAAGGGTTGCCATTGGTCCAAAAGAGATATTCAAGGTAACTTCTTTTTTTATTTATTTTTAAATTTTTATTAATTATTTATTACAATTATTCACTTTGTATCCTGGCTGTGGCCCCCTCTGTTGTCTCCTCCCAATCCTAACCTCCCTCCGTCTTCTCCTTCTATGCCTCTTCCCTAGTCCTCCTCCCCTTCCGTGTGACCCTAGCCTATCAGGTCTCATCAGGACTGGTTGCATTGTCTTCCTCTGAGGCCTGGCAAGGCTGCACCCCTTATGAGGAGGTGATCAGAAAGCCTGCCACTTAGTTCATGCCAGAGACAGCCACTGTTCCCCTTACTAGGGAACTTCTTACCACTGAAAAATGCCTCAGGGGCCTAGATCGCATGCATTCAGTGAGTTCATTATCACATAAATTATGACAACTTTACAATAATTCATAAAGTTTATTTTTAATTCTTTTATTTTTAATTAAAATTATTAACTTTTAATTATTAAAATTTATTAACTTTATAGCTCAATAGTAGCCTTGTCTCATTCTAGTCCCACCCTCCCTCCCTTTTTTCCCCAATGCCCCTTCCCTAGTCCTCAGGAAAAGAGAGCCCTCCTCCCCTATCAACTGACCCCAGCCTATCCAGTGTCATCAGGACTGGCCGTATCTTCTTCCTCTGTCACCTGGCAAGGCTGTCCTACTAGAAGGAAGTGATCAGTGTAGGAGCAGGCAACAGAATCTATGTCTAAAACAATCCCTGCTCCCCTTACTAGGGATTCCACATGAAGACTGAGCTGCCTATTGGCTATGTCTGAGCAGGTGGCCTAGGTCCTCTCCATGCAGCATCTTTGGTTGGTGTGTCAGTCTCCACAGGATCCCCTGGGACCAGATTTGTTGAGCCATGTACTCTGTTCACCTTTAAAATACAACTTATATATTAATCAGTGAAGATAGGAAACTCTTTGGGAAAGTAAACTCTGGGCAAGAAAAATGAGAGATTTTGCATGTGAAAGAGAAATTTTTGGTGGTAAAATGTAAGACATTTTCATAAACCTTGGAAAATATTCAATATGCTGTGAATTTCACAGCAAATGTTCTTTAGTAGCAAACACTTGAGCATGCGAAACAGAAGAGCTACTTTTTCCTTTTTATGCTTTTTCATTTTTACCATTTGGTTGGACTGTTTTATGAACACTTTACAATAATTACTCTATGGATTCTGGAGTAATTTTTTATTATACAGCTAACGTTGACAATTCAAAGGGCACAAACTCTAAATTTGTACTAGGGCTTGAACCTGGATTCCGTTCTAACAGGACGCTTGTTAGGCAGAGCTTGTCCCTTGTTTCTTCACTGTTTCAGCTGTAGCAATGCTCCAGCCTGTAGAGTAGGTTCATTTTTTTTGTAAACTAAGTTTATTGCTGCATTTTTATTTGGATACAGATAATGTTTTGTGGTTTTTAACCCACCAAAAAATCTTTGTAAAAATATTTTGCTTAATCTTCACAACAACCTAAGGTTTCCTGAAAAGTTATCATCTCAATTTAAAAATACAGAAAGCATCCCTCAGTAAGTTCAGCTCATGTATGACTGACTAGCTCGTCAACTGACTAGCACTCCTCCATTCATAATTTCTTGCTTATTTGGGTATATTAAGTATATAAATATTAAATATATTAAATATTGCAGAATTCTATGACCCTGTTTTAATGCATTTTAGAGGTAAGAAAATTATATTCTTTATTTTATTCTCATGGATTAATTTTAAATAATTATGACTTTTATCTTTAGTTCTTTGTACAAAGTCAATATTCATTAAGAAATATTAAAGAAAAATTGAATGATTAAAAATTATAAAATGTAATAAGAGATTAATACACACACAGTGAATAAATTGTGAATACCTGTACAGTCTTCCCATAGGCATAACAGAATATTAAGTCCAACAAGTGGTGTCCATAAAATTAAACATATCATGTAAAAGAATGAAGCTTGAGTTTTTCTTTTGATTATGGAAAATTACTAACTTTAAATTGGTCATAAATCTAAATATAAGATCTAAATTCAAACAACTCTAGCAAAAATATAGCAATGAATCTTTACGAAGCTTAGGAAGAAACTTAATTATGGTTAAAAAGTACACATAACAGAAGAAAACAATTTATATATCAGACATTGTCAAAATCGAAACCTTTGTTTTTTAACGACATTAAGGACAACCCAAAGGATGGAAGAAAATGCAATTGCACAGCTCATGACTGACTTTATACAGAATGAATGAAGACATCTTCCACCTCCCCAGTTAAAAACAATCTGATCTCAACCTGGGCCACAGGATTGAATATTCCACAGGATTGAGATATTTCCCTGGAGAAGATATTCAAGTGGCCAACAAACACGGGAAAGATGCTGGATGATATTAGCCATCAGACAAATGCAAGTCATGTTTTCACATATCATCGTGTATGCACTGGGATGAATGTAGTAAAAGATTTAGATAATGACAGGTGTTGCTGAGGACATGGAGACATTTGGATGATCACACACCACAGTGGGAAACCAAAATGGTGCAGATGTTTGAAAAATAAAACCTGTTGATTCTGTAAAATGTCATGTGATCCAAAAATGCAGCTCTTAGATATGTCCAAGTAGATAAAAAACACATGACTACCTAAAAACTTGAATTAATATTGTTAAGCATAAGTTAGTATTGTTATTCATAATAGGCAAAATATGAGAAAACCAGGTTTCTATAAGCTGATAAATGATTGAATACTTTTGCGTACAGTGGAACATTGTCAAACAATGGTAAGGATTGAGGTTCTGATATACATATATCAGAACTAATATAAATAAACTGATCTCAAACAGGTCATAAGAAATTGTAACCGATCCCAAACAGGTCGTGGACTTTGGAGCCATGAAAAAGAATAATAACAAAATCGGATAGACAATAACATTCTCTATTATTATTGTGTGGTTCATTGGCAACATTTCTAGTCATGTCTGTTTTCGTTTTGCAGTAATTAATTTTTCTTTTGTTCAGGCTGGGGGTAGGTTCTTGGTGTCTGCTTGTCTTCTTTTGTTTATATTCATGGGTTTTCTGTGTCTCTAGCAGTTTTCTACAGAAGCTCATGTTGCTTGTAGAGTTTCTGGAGCATATCCACCCGCGACAGAGAAGAAACAAGTAAACTACATCAAAGAAACAATGTAACTTTCCAGGGATGGCAAGGAGCAAATAACTCTTCATTAAAGAAATATTATTCTTTTACACATTACATCCTGACGGCAGTCTTCCCCTTCTCCTCGCCTCCTAATCCCCCTCCATATCTTCTTTTTTTCCATTCCATTCCTTTTCTGTTTCCCTTAAGATAAGAGCAGGCCTCCAAGGGATATCAACCAATCATGTAAAAACAAGTTACAGCAAGACTAGACACATACCCAGTAGGAGGAAAAGGGTGCCAAGGGCAAGCAAAAGAGTCAGAGTCAGCCCCAGTCCCACTATAAGAAATCCCAGAAAACTGCGGAGCTAATAGACTTAACATATTTTCAGAGGACCTAGCTCAGACTCCTGCATTGTGTCAGTCTCTGTGAGCCCCTGAGAGCCCTGCTTAGTTGATTCTATAGATCATGTTTTGTATCCTCAATCCCTTGGCTCCTACAATACTTCTTTCTCCTCTTTCATAAGGTTAGAGTAGCTATAACTGACTCTTTTTCAAGACCTGGAATTCAGAAAACGTAGAAAGATATTGCAAAATTTTAATTCGATAGGATCTTATTTGATTCTTTCTAAATTTTTATTATAAAGAAAACTGTTGGTTCCTTTTTATTTAAAAATATTGTAATTACAAAATAGGGCAAATCCACCTACAAGATCCACCCCTTTCTTTTCCAACAAATACCTAGCCATCAAAAAGAGATTTAGAAAGAATTTTTAAAAATTTATTTATTTGTTACAGTTTATTTACTTTGTATCTCAGCTGTGGCACTCTCCCTCATCCACTCCCAATCCCATCCTCCCTCCCTCTTCTCCTCCTATGCCCCTTCCCAAGTCCACTGATAGGGGAGGTCCTCCTTGTCTTCAATCTGACCCAAGCCCATCAGGTCTTATCAGGACTGGCTGCATTATCTTTCTCTGTGGCCTGGTAAGGCTGCTCCCCGCTCCGGGGAAGGTGATCAGAGAGCCAGGGACTGAGTTCTTGTCAGAGACAATCCCTGATCCCCTTACGAGGTTACCCACTTTCATACTGAGTTGCCGTGGGCTACATCTATGCAGGGGTTCTAGGTTATCTACATGCATGGTCCTTGGTTGGAGTATCAGTCTCAGAAAAGACTCCTGTGCTCAGATTTCTAGGTTTTATTGCTCTCCTTGTGGAGCTCCAGTCCCCTCCAGGTCTTTCATCTCCCCCTTCTTTCATAAGATTCCCTGCACTCTGCCCAAAGTTTGCTTATGTGTCTCAGCCTCTGCTTTGGTACTCTGCTGGGTAGAATCTTTCAGAGGCCCTCTTTGGTAGGCTCCTGTCCTGTTCCCTGTTTTCTCCCTCTTCTGATTTCTGTCCTTTTTGCCTTTTTGAGTGAGGACTGTTCATCTTATCCAGGTTCTTTCTTCTTGCTTAGCTTCTTTAGGTGTATAAGATGTTTATCTTATATTCTAATATCCACTTGTAAGTGAGTATATACTATGTGTGCCTTTCTGCTTTTGGGTTGCCTCACTGTTTGGATGAAAAAAATATGAGGAGTTGCTGATATGTTGAGATTGCTGTTTATTTTATTTTTTTATTTTGGAGCAAGAACCAAATAAATATCATCAAAGTGGAAACAAAACAGTTTTTAGATGATCTCTATAACAATGAATGATTGAAGAAATGAAAAGCAGACTCAATCATTAGAAAAATATATAGATAAGAAATTGAATTGCTTTCTGTGCTACAGAAAACATAGCAAACTGCGCTAAATTACAGCAATGCCTTTTTCTTTTGTGTTGTTTTATGCCTTTTCACAATGAGAAACAAAGCAGGAACCAATTCCTTAGATTGCTTACCTCGTCTTGTCATCTCTCCAGGTGAAATAACAATTATGTGTCTGCTGAAGCAGCATGTATACTAAAATTGGAACGATGCAGTAGATTAGCACAGCCTCTGAACAAGGGTGACATACAAGTTTCTGAAGCATTCCATACTTTTTCGCTATTATTATAATAACCAAGCCAGGTAAAAAAACACAACAACAAAGAGAACAATAGGCCAATATCTCTGATGAACTTTGGTTTAAAAATCTTTAATAAAATACATACAAACCAAAAGCAGAAAAACATCATGAATTCTTTTCAAAAGGAGTGAATATTTTTATTTTCCCCTTTGACGCTAACAAACATTTGATCTCCTTCAATAGCTTTGGAAAGTTTTGAATTATTACTTCATACAGTAAATATCACAGCCCAGAATCTTATAAACATAACATGAAATAAATACAAAACTGTATACTCCTTTGGCACCTTACCTAATTGAACTCATAGAAAATGTTGAGGTTTTCAATTGAGCTGAAGAAATTACCAGTACTTGGTCTTTTCATGATAATATTTCTTATCTAAACTTTAAAATAAAAAGTAGCCATTAGTCCAGCTATTTCAAGTATTTCAATGCTTAAGTCTTACCTATAAGTTCTTGATTTATAGAAATTTCAGATAGTCAAATATTTTTTAGGATACAAAACATATTATTGGGATGATGTAATGTGAAGGAGTAGCCAGGATGCTGCTTTTGTCTGTTGAACCCCTATGCCATTGATTAATGCAATCAACTGACCAGCCATCCACTGGCTTAATGCTGAGAAGAGACTCTGAAGGCATCAAATCTCATGTCTTTTATCTTTAAGGAAAGATTGCATTTGATATTTAGTCCAGGCACAGAGGAAATAGGATGAGCGGAGAACTGTCTACAAGAACACATGTTTTAACCTTGAGTCAAGGGTTCTTTACAGTTAGACCTTTTAATTATCTTCCAAATGAAAATTTAGAAATCACTAAGTTATGTGCTACAAAACGTAGCAACTTGCACTTTGCAACTTGCATGTTTTCTGAATTCTGAATCTCACCAAATGAAAACTTGTTGTTGTTGTGTGTGTGTGCCTGTGTGTGTGTGTGTGTGTGTGTGAGTGCACACGCGCTTGTGCATGTTCTAGGAATCTTAACTTAGGTCCCCATGCCCACATAGCATGTTGTCCACTGACCCATCTTCCCAGCCTGAATTATTGCTTTTGAGTGAATTATTTAGCTTGTATACAATATTAAATTGATGGTGTGTACTTTTTCACACGATTCCTATCATTTGATCATTTTCTCTTTGTTCTGAAAAACCCAAGAACTATAGTTTATCTGGATGGGCAGTGATGGTCTCATGAAACGAACGTGGCTGCTGATATTAAACAATTAATGTACTGTGAATGCACAATAATATTATGTTAAATGAAAAAGTGGATTAGTGTATCACATGCTATGAGTAATTTCAAAGAATTCTAATGCATCATCTCACTGCATGTTTGGAAAATGGGTTCTTGCTAGTGTGCTTATTGTTTAGGTATACACGTCTTCTGGGAAGATGCAGACTGATGGATATGATTTGACATAACTTTAGGTATTTTTTCAAAGTCATATACTGTAACTCTTGTCTTGAAAGGGACAGAAAAAATTAAGTAGTTAATATATTCTAACACAACTCAAACATGTTTTGTTATTGCACCATAAAGCAAGGAAGTTGTTGTTTGCAAGCATGGTGTTAATTATTATGAAAGAAGTATTGCTGAGATTACCAGCATCGTTGTTGACATAGCTGAAGTTAAGTGACGTGACTGCCTTCAGGCTTTTGCTGTGCGTAAATTAGCAACATAGACCACTAGCTGCACCTAAATTTTATAATTAAAGAAATAATAACCAGTTACTATTCCTAGTAATGATCTTCCTGACATCTAACAAATTACATTCTGCTGGTGATACAGAGCTGCAGAGAAAGAACTTACTTAAGCTATAACTGGTATGACCATTTCTAAAAGCAATGTGCTGCTGGCAGGCCCGTCTTTATACACTGTTATAGTTACTCTGCTTCCTGTTATATTAGATGACAAAGTAAATGATGTAGCAACACCAGCTGGTGTTTATAATAAAGCATTATCGTGGTTGTGACATTAGCCAATGTGTAGACTTAATAACTAGATCATAGCTTTTATGAGCATCTCTTGGGTGTGGAATACCCAGCAGAGAGGAATATCATAGCTCTTGTTACACATTTTAATCACTGTTATTCCCAAGTACTGGAAACTGGGATATTTTCTCATGAGCTTTGTGGGAACCTTTTCATCATCCCATGAAGACAGTAAAAGTCATCTTAATTGTAAAGAATTGCCAACTGGTAAAGATCTGGAAATTTAAAACTTTCATTCATTATTCTTCCTATACTACCACAGGCACTCTCTTGCTGAGTTTTGTTTGTCTCCTAAAACTTTCCCTTCACTGGACTGCCATTTCAATTGCTTTAGGCTAGGAATAACCTGTCTTTTATATAGATGCAAGCAACAGTCTCAGAAGACTCAATTTTTCTTTTGTATAGTTCTTTATTTTTCTGGGACATTACTATAAGATTTAACATCTATATCTAACCAGATCTGGTGTGTTTAAGCTCAGTACTGTGCTGCATAAGAAACATGCATGAAAACTATACAAAATAAATCATTCTACTCATGATATTAATAAACTGATAAGAAAGCAAACAAAAAGTAACATGATAAAGAATGTAACAAACTTATGCCTATCATTGTATTTAAGACAAGTATTTTTAATTTGCTTATAAGATTAAAATGAACATTCTATATACATCGAAACATAAAATTCTTACTTTCTTAATTCATGTGTAAAGTTTACCCATCTTTAGAGCCATTAGCAGGATGTCATGGAGGACACATTAAAAGATCTGCTAAAGACTCAATAGAAGGTGTGAAGACTGGTCTTGCCAACTGTCTGCTGATGGAGACAGTCTACACAAGGAAAGAGTTCCATGAGAAAGGCAAGGGTGTAAGAAAGGCTGTAGTCTTCTTGCTAACTGAGTGTAGAAGATACTCATTAGGGACCTTCTGCAATCTCCAGTTCACATCCATGTACTGTGGGTAATTTGGGAAAATTATCAATTGTTACACCGAAAAAAGCAAATGACACTTTCTGTTCCAGCTGCCATTAGTTGCCAATAGTTCCTCATGGAGTGGTGGGTACATTCCTCACCCATGATTAAACATTGATTGGCCTGTAATTATCATAGGGTACTTAAAAAAACTAAATCTGTTTCTTGACAATTTTATGCATGTGTACAATGTATTCTGATTATACCTACCCCTACCCTCTTTGATTTGCTTACTGTCTCTGCTTATCTTCATCTTTCCCTTTCTCCCTAAAAGTCCCTCTCTTGATTTCATATCATTTTATTTTGTGGCCTACTAGGTTAAACAGGGATATACATATGTATATATGGGTGCATGGGGGTGGTTGAGCTAGCCAATTGATCATAGGGGACTCACCGTTGTCTACACCATTGAAGCCAATGACTCTTCTCTCAGCATACATCTATCAACAGTCAACAGATCTCTAGGTAAGAGATCTTCATTAGTCTCAACCACTATCTGTGACTTAAGATTAACAGGCCCAGTATTGTGTAGGGAACCACAGCTGCAATAGTTCATAACCTGTAATGTTAGGCCAGGAAGATATTTATTCACAACTATTTCCCCTTTATTTCTCTTGTTCCTTCAGTGATGTTGCTGAACTTCAGAGGGAGTGATATAGACATCTTATGGATGGACTTTCAACAGTTACTTAATCTCAGCCTATTAAGTAGCTGTGAGTCTGCATTCTCTACCATTCAGTGAAAAAAGAAGCTTCTCTGAACAAGGCTGAAAGCAGTAATTGCCAATGGAAATGCATAAACATTTAGATGGAACTTTGACACCACATCTTTTTAGCAAAACAACAGTAGGGATAGTTAAGTAATAGAGGCATTGCTGGCAAGCACATGGAATTCAGAGGGGAGGGAGGAAGCCATGAGGAAATTGTGGTGTAGTGTAGCCAGGGTCGTGGTTTCAGAGAAGGGAAGCTCTCCTGAAGGAGGTAATATTTCTGCTGAAAATCCAGAGCTGAATGGTTGCTTTGTGTGTGTGTGCATGTGTTTTTTCAGACACTCTTTTGATATGAGTGTGTCTCAGGCATTGGAAAAATCACCTGGGAAATTCTGAATTTTGCCTCCAATATTTGTGAACATATTGTACGGGCAAGTTAGCAAAGTGAGAGAGAATGATGCCATATCATTTTCCTTATATTTTAAGTAACAAATGATTACGTGAAGTACCTTAAATAATTGGCTACGTAGCTATACAAAGGAGAAGTTTGTTTGCCAATGAATTCATACTTTTATTCTCTTCTTTTTCATAAAATAACATTAATAATTTCAAATTGCCACTTATCTTTTGACAAGCCAGTAATGGCTATCTTCGTGAACTTATGGGTACTTTAGAGTCGTAGGAAGAATGTACTTTGCTTAGATTGCAATGAATAGATAGGAAAACAGTGTGAATAGTAAATGTTGTGTTGCTTTAGCAAGCTTAATATACAAGAGAAGATGATAAACGGAGGATTGTTTACCTTTGTATATCCCATGCTCCATGGGCTTTGCATGCACGCTGTCTATTGTTGTATGCTAAATTAACTTAGCCACTAAATATCTATTTATTATCTCAGCAGAGCTCACTTATCTGTGCTGAGTGCCTGTTAGGTGTACTGAGTTTCCCTTAGCTTTAGAAATCAAGTGGTTGTCCAGTCGATTTCTCACCTAGGGATGGAACAGAGATATCTACTTTGTTTTCTCCGGTTTGGGAAAGAGTCTTTCTTTGGTGTTACAGATTACATCTGCTTGTTTGAAGCTGACAGTTTGGGAGAGGAGGAGGTGAAGATGGGTGGTGTAAGTAGATGTATTGAAGAACGGGAGAGAGTAAAGAAAAGATATAGAGAGGGAGGGGGAAAGGAGAAAGAAGAGGAGGAGAAGGAAGAGGAGGAGAGAGGTTGGTTTTTAAATTTCTTTCATGAACAGGTGAGGCATACCGAAAAATACCCTTTCATTAAATCAGCTGACTAGAGGACTCCATTACATTAAAAGAAGTTCCTTTTACTCTTTCCCTAAGTGGCAACATAATGAAAAGGGTGCCATCCCCTACTATTTATTCCTTTGTTAAAAGAATGTTAAAATTGTGGTGGTCTAAATAGAAATGGCACCCTTAGGCTGGTATATTTGAATGCTTGGTCACTAGCAAGTAGCACTATTAGGTGTGGTCTTTTGGAAGGTGGGAAGTATGTCACTGGGGGGTGGGTTTTGAGGTTTCAGAGTGCCTCTGAAAGACTCTACCCAGTAGGGTATTAAAGTGTATGCTGAGACTTATAGCCAAACTTTGGGCAGAGTGTACTGAATCTTATGAAAAAAGAGAGAGAGAGATAAAGACCTGGAAGGATCTGAAGCTCCACAAGAACAACAGAACCAAAAAACTCTGGTCCCAGGGGTCTTTTCTGAGACTGATACTTCATCCAAGGACCATTCATGGAGATAACCTAGAACCCCTGCATAGAGGTAGCCTGTGACAGCTCAGTCTCCAAAAGTGTTCTCTAATAAGAGAGCAGGGGCTGTCTCTGACATGAACTGATTGGCCTGCTCTTTGATCACCTCCCCCTGAGGAGAGGAGAAGCCTGACCAGGCCACAGAGGAAGACAATGCAGCCAGTCCTGATGAGACCTCATAGTCTAGGATTAGAGGGAAGGGGAGGAGGACTGTCCCTGTCAGTAGACTACGGGAGGGGCATGGGAGTCGAAGAGGGAGGGAGAGAGGAAGGGAGGGCGGCATTGGGAAGGGGTGAGGGTGGGGCTACAGCTGGGATACAAAGTGAATAAATTGTAATAAATAAATAAAAATATTTTTATAAAAGCCAAAGCCAGGTCCAGCATCACTCTCTCTTCCTGCTGCCTGTGGATCCAGATAGAGAACTCTCAGCTCCTCTCCAGGACCATGTCTGCCTTTGTGCTGTAATGCTTCCCATCATGCTGATGATGGACTAAAGATCTAAAACTGTAAGCCAGCCTCAATTCAATGCTTTCCTTTATAAAAGTTGCCACATGTCATGGTGTTTCTTCACAGCAATAAAACACAGATCCTGTGTATACGCAAATTGGTTGATTGCATAAAGTGGCACATGATACTGGTAGGCATCCTGAGGGCTCCTGTGGCCAATAGTATACAAACTGTGTTGTGTGTTCTTAATGAGACCTAGTTCAGTTACTGCAGGAGTTAATGAAGGCTACTGACATTACAAAATTACTTGAGAGAAAGAATTTGATAAATGTATATAGAAAATGCTCAGCTTCAGGAAGGCTGAAAGATGGCCATCTTTATAAAATTTTACTTTTGTTTATCTTCTTCTGAATTTTATGTATGTATACAATATATTTTGATCATATCTACACTCCTCTCCTGGACCTCCTCATGTTCCCTTCCAACATCACCTCCTTTAAAAATAGTAATTCACCAAATCTAGTTGGTACTGTCTATCTGCACATGGGTATGGGGCTATCCACTGGTGCATGGTTCAATTACCAAGAACCACACCATGAAAACACAATGACTCACCTATTCTAGCAATTAGGTGTCAATATCTCCTCACTGGGGTTGAGAGCTCTTGTGCTCTTCCTCATTCCATGCTGGAATGAATGTTAATTGACTTGATCTTTTGTAGGCCACCACAGTGCTGTGAGTTCCTGGGAGCAATGGTCCTGCCATATCCAGAAGACACTGTTTAGCTATATTCCGCACTATCCTCTGGCTGTTAGAGTCTTTCTGCCTCTTCTTTCAGCATGTTCCATGAGCCTTGTGGGAAGGGTGTGTAACATTGATTATGTAACCACATAATCTGTGGTTGAGAACTCTAATGGATAAAAAACTTTTGCCTTATCAATTATGATTGGATAGTGAGAAATTTACACAAATAACTGAGAACTTAGGCCTTTGTTTTTAACTTTTGTCAAGTAAATATATTTAAACTGATACAGAAATATGAAACTATACACATTATTTGCATACTGTGATGTTTTTGCACATGTATGTATTGTGCTGGTTTATGTTAAGGTTAGATGTATCTATTACCTCAAAGATCATTTATTTATGGTGAAAGATTAAAAAAAATCTTCTGTCTTTTTTTTTTTTTCTGTGAAGAGACACCATTGACCAAGGCAACTCTAAAAAACATTTAATTGGGGGCTGGATTACAGCTTTAGTTGGTTAGTCCATTCTCATCACAATGAGAAGCATGGCATCATCCAGGTAGATACCGTGCTGGAGAAGGAGCTGAGAGTTCTGCATCTTAGTCCAAAGGCAGCAGAAGAAGACTGTATTCCACACTGGGAAGAGTCTGAGCATATGAGACCTCAAAGCCTATCTCCAGGGTGATACACTTTCTCCAACAAGGCCACACCTCCTTATAGTGCCACTCCCCATTGGCCAAGCATTTAAACAAACGAGTCTATGAGTCTATAGGGACCATACCTATTCAAAGAACCACACCCTCTTTTAAGATTTTGAAATGCACCATGCACTAAGCATGATTATTGTTGGTGTTGGTAACTATTATAAAGAAAAGAACATTCCTGTAGGACACCCCCCCCCCACACACACACACACACACTGGTTCTCCTATAGTTTAACATCCATGAAGCAACAGCAATCATAATGATGTTCAATCTTGGGATGATATTCAGAACTTGTGAATTAGCCACTATGACTTCTTGGAAATAAAACCACAATTAGGCCTATAAAGATAAAGATAAAGAGCATGCAATAGATGAGGAATGGAGGGAAGGAAGTGAGTTTTAAATGATCAGAACATTGGCATTAGGAGAGGGAAGATGGTTGGTTGCTCTTACTAGAAACACCATGAAAACTGTATTTTATAGTGTTTAAAAATATAGAAATTGGCTCAGGAACATTGTTTCCATTGCCACATATTTGAACACTATTAGAGAGCTGTATTTTATTTGCTCTGTCTCATTCAAGCGACCATAATCAGAATAAATAAATGCAAGACTTGGTGGGTCAGACTTGTCAGCTTAAGAGCTTCCTCTTAATTAATTCTGTCTGGAAAAGCATAGGCAACCGACTCTGAGGGAATTAGAGCATGGAGGAGCCACCATTGTTTTTGTTTTTGTTTTTTTCAATTCTGTCTTTCTGGAAGAGAGAAATCTCTGACTGCCTTCTCAAATTATGTGCAACTGCTAGATTTATATAAACAAAGAGTAGCTTTGGAATACGGGGACTTCAAAGGAATGACAACACTGAGTACAGATGCAAAAGACAGAAGATCATATCATTGAATGACAGATAATAGAGGAAGAGATCAAATAATGTTAATTAGATTATAAAATTCTGCTTCCATTGAAGAGGATATCATCTATATAGTGCTAAGTAAATTAGTTATCCAAAGCAGAGGTTAGGGAGTGTGTGTGTATGTGTGTGCAGACAGACAAAACTTCACCTTTCAAACTGTCTGCATTCTTAAGTATTAACAGTCATGCATCAAACATTAA
>CM053753.1:99865115-99889646 GCA_028658305.1 Pachyuromys duprasi | reverse complement strand
TGGAAGGAATGAGAGAGGGGGCTACGCCTGGGATGCAAAGTACCTAACCTGTGATTGATATAAAAATAAATAAATTACATTTAAAAAGAATACTACTCAGCAATTAAAAACAAGGAAATCATGAAATTTGCAGGCAAATGGTGAGAACTAAAAAAGATCATCCTGAGTGAGGTTACCCAGAATCAGCAAGACACATACGGCAAATCCCTGTAAGTGGATATAAGACATATAATATAGGATAAACATACTAAAATCTGTACACCTAAAGAAGCTAAGCAAGAAAGAGGATCCTGGGTAAGATGATCAATCTTCATTCAGAAAGACAAACAGAATGGACATTGGAAGAAGAAGAAAATAGGAAACAAGACAGGAGCTTATCACAGAGTGCCTCTGAAAGACTCTACCCAGCAGTGTATCAAAGCAGATGCTGAGAATCATAGCCAAACTTTGGGCAGAGTGCAGGGAATCTTATGAAAGAAGGGTGAGATCGTAAGATGTGGAGGGTACAGGAACTACACAAGGAGACTAATAGAATCAAAAAATATGGGTACAGAGTTCTTTTCTGAAACTGATACTCCAACCAAAGACCATGCATGAATATAACCTAGAACCCCTGCTCAGATGTATCCTATGGTAGCTCAATGTCCAAGTAGGTTCCCTGGTAAAGGGCACAGGAACTATCTCTGACATGAACTCAGTGGCTGGCTCTTTGATCACCTCCCGCTTAGGAGAGAGCAGCCCTTCCAGGCCACAGAGGAGGACAATGCAGCCAGTCCTGATGAGACCTGATAAGCTAGTGTCAGATGGAAAGAAAGGAGGCCTTCCTTTATCAGTGAACTTGGAGAGGGGCATAGGAGGATATGAGGAAGAGACAGTGAGATTGGGAGGGAATGAAGAAATGGAATAAAGCTAGGATACAAATGAATAAACTGTAATTAATATAAAAATATAAATTAATTTTAAAAAACTTAATGTGTCTTCACTGATTTTCAATCTTCTGCTAATTGACCTAAAATTTAGATGCTACTCTTATGTTTCTTTGTTCTATATTTAAATTGACATGAAATTCTATTTCTGTTTGAACCCATTGGGTTACTCTTTGCTCTCTGTGGTAGTTTTAATGAGAAACATTTCCCATGGGTCATGTATTTGAATAGCTGGTCCTCATTGTAGGCATGGTTTGGAGAGGTTGTGGAAACTCTTTAGGAGGCAGAGTCTTGCTGGAGGAAGTTCATCACTGGGGTGGGCTTTATGAGATTATATCCTCACCCTACTTCCTGTTTAGGCTTTCTGATGCAATGGTATTGATGCAAATATCATCAACCAGTTGCGTGTTCTTGCCACCATGTCATACTTTCCCTATCATAATAAATTATATCCTTCTGGAACCATGAACTAAAATAAACCTTTTCTTCCTTAAGGTGCTTTGATCATAGTATCATATCACAGTGACAGAAAAGTAACTAATACACTCTTGTTCTACTGCTTTTAGATAGCTTCACATATTTTTATCAAAATGGCATGTTTCATTTGAATTGGTTAGGTAGCTTTTTATAAAAGAGAGGCTCTTATGATCATTGAGAAGAACTGTTAACAAAGATAATACAAGAAATTTGATCCAGGTTTTGTTTTTGTTTTTTGTATTTTACTTTTGACTTGAGAGCTTCTAGTCAACATAGGAATAATGATAGAAGCAGATTAAAGGTTTGTAAGAATTTCATTTGTAATGCATAACTAGTTTACCATGCAGCAATAAAGCTGTTTGTTTCATCTATTCATCTGCTTATTAATCTTCTAGTTCAAAGACCAATTTAATAGAAGAACTGTATTTTTACATGATCTTGACTCTATGCTTGTAAAACGTACCTCTTGTTAGAAGGAAAATAGTATCCACACTTTAAAATGAAGAGGAGAAAAGAGGAAAGAATGCAATTGTCAACATAATAATTTTAAGTTCATTATTTTAGTTTGCTTTTTACTGCAATGATAAACACCATGATCAAAAGCAACTTGGGGAGGAAAAGGTCAATTTTTTTCTTACATCTTATAGCCGATTTTGAAGAAAAGTCAAGGCAGGAACTTGAAAACAGGAAGTGAGGCAGAGGCCCTAGAGAAACACTCTGCATTGACTTACTCACGTTCATGCTATCGATGTTTTTATATACAACACATGCCCACCTTTCCAGGACTGGCACTACTCAGAGAGGGCTGGGCCCTCCCCATTGATCATGAATCAAGAAGATGCTCCACATTTGCCTACAGGCCAATTTGATGTATGAATTTTCTCAAAGTTCCTTCTTCCTAAATTACCCTGGTTTGTATCATTAACAGAAAAAGAATAATAAAAAATTTTAAAGGCTATTCATAATAGGCAGGATACTGTGAAAGCCAAGGAAAGGAAGAAAATGTATGTATACAAGGAAAATATTTGGGTTTTCATTGGTGAGAGGGCTTCCATGATTGAAGAAAGAAGGGCAAAACAATCTGAATAATTAATGGTGGAATGCAGATGTGCTATTTGTCCAAAGGCTTTTTGATAAGGAGACAGGTCAAGGGCAGTTATAGGTATTGTAAGATGAGACAGAAGAAGATGTGCAGAGGCTGAGAAGGAACAGGTAATGGCTGCACTAGCAGTCTGGCATAGTGTCTCTGGAAAAGAATGATGAGTCTTCCCATTAAACATGTTCCACTCTGAAAGGCTCTGCCCTGCAAAATATCAAAGCAGATGCTGAGACCTATGGCCAACTGTTGGGCAGAGTGCATGGAATCTCACAAAAGATGTGAGAAATAGTAAGATAGGGTGAGGACAGGAACTCCACAAGGAGAGCAACAAAACCAAAAAAATCTGAGCACAGGGGTCTATCTTGAGACTGATACCCCAACCAAGTACCATGCAAGGAGAAAACCTAGAACCACTGCACAGATGTAGCCCATGGCAGTCAGTGTCTAAGTGGGTTCCTTAGTAATGGGAAGAGAGACTGCCTCTGACATGAACAGATTGGCCTGCTCTTTGATCACCTCCTCCTAATGGGGGAGCAGCCTTACCAGGCCACAGAGAAAGACAATGCAGCCACTCCTGATGAGATCTGATAGACTAGGATCAGAAAGAAGGAGAGGAAGACCTCCCCTATCAGTAGACTTGGGGAGGGACATTCGTGGAAGAGGGTTAGAGAGGGTGGGATTGAGAGGGGAGGAGGGAGGGGGTTATGGGAGATACAACGTGAATAAAGTATAATTAATAAGAAAAAAAAGATTGAGCAAGGAAAAAACATATTTCACTCTGCATAATGACCATGGCAGACAGGCATTCCCAGTACTGTCTCTCTACCTGTACTCAAAAGGAGAAACAGTACTTCATGCCATACCCCACTACATCCCAAATAGGAAGAGTACTGGACAGGGTTAAAGGAAGGACACAGGAAGAAAAAGCAACAGGACACTTCCCTTTAACTTGTTTTATGTGGTTAGCTCCCCTTTTTAAAAAAATAGAGAATATTTGATTGAGTATGAAGCAACCTCTCTTCTTTATTCTTTGCAGACTAACATTAGAAAAGGGTAATGGACTTTAACATTACTGAAGGGGTGAAATTAAAGTGCTAAGAAAAGAGCATTTTTACCTCATGTCCTTGAAAACCAAATGCATGATATCTACAAGTCCCTTGAGTAGCAACAACCTGGGCACCACTCCAGGGTATTACTAAACACATCTGTAAGTTCTCAAAAAGAAAGCAGAATTAACTCTGAATTCCACATTCAGCAAAGATCCCTGCCTCCCATACTTGACCTAGAGAATTTAGCCAATGGATATCAAAGCTCTGTTGGGCTTACACAATGAGGATATTTTTCATGATCATCATTTCCAAAACTTCATAGATTCCATTGCTACTTTTGATGTATAAGGAAGAGGTACAGATCTTCATATAGCAGTAGAATTTCTCAGTAGCCCATAGGGTAAAGACGTGATTTGGACACTTACTCAATATAAATACCCTATTATGTTCCTTGTGCAGCTTCATTGTTAAGACCAAGTCTTATGTACTGAATTATATGAGTAAAACTCACACTAAGAAGCTTATAGTTTATACTTCCATTTGGATTTTCACAAAAGCCACTAGAACTGATAGCTCTGGCCATGTTTTAGATAAACACAATATATTTGTGTAAGATACAGAAGAAAGAAACTGTGGAAGATGGTAGATATTTCTTAGAAAATAAGTGGCTTTTTGCAGTCTATGACTGTGACCTTCCTGCTCTGCATAGTCTCTGGACATGTATATCATGAGGACTGGTGACAGCTTTGTATTCTTTTTTTTTTTCAGGCTCACATTTAAATCTCAATGCTACACTGTACTTCTCTGGCTGGCCAGTTACTTGTTTTATAAATGCCTGTTTTCCTGGTACTCGACATACACATTCAGCATGTATGCTTAGCATTTACTTTAATTGCAATTTTTATGAAGCTCCCCTCTGACTAGCCCTGGAGAACTAATGCTTTTTCCTTCCAGACTCTCTACCACTAACCAACTGTTTAGCTGTGGGGAGAACAATCAAGTTAAAAAAGGATTTTATATTCAAGGAGGCTTTGGGGTAATAACATTAAAGCCACCCGAAGTTTCTTCTAAGAAATTCATGTTTATGGTTTTAAGAATCTTTTAAAACTTTAATACCACTAATTCGTCTTTGTTAGACTAATTTTCTGCTAGGTTATCATAAGTCAACCTGTTGAGTCATTCTATGGAATACTTAAAGCCTGTGGATAAAAGAATAAGCATTAAGTCAACATCTCCATTCGGTTGTACATCAAGCAACATATCCTTCAGGAGCAGAGAAATGGCCTTCGACTCAATCTATCCTCATAAGTTCTCTTGGGGTTGATGGAAATAGCCTTGTAGGCTTTGACTGTTGACTTCTAATTCATTCATATTTTGTGTACTTAAAAGCCAAGTCTTGCTCTATTTTGGGACAACATCTATTTGTATCTTTAAGTAACTTTTTTTCTTTTATCCAATTTTTCTGAGCATATATTCACTGCACACTGTGAGGGGGTTATAAAAATGTTTTCATTCAACTTTATTAGTAATTTCAGTTATATTCATTCTTCATTGCCTCCTCCTATACTCCTTCTCATTTCCAACATAGCTTCCATTTTTCCTGCCTTCTAGCTGAAGAGAGAGCTGTAGCTCTTTGGTGTTGGAGAGCACAGAAGTATTATCTTTTCCCAACATGGTGATATGTGTCTACAGGACGCCAAGTGTGCAGAGTGTTACATATGGAGAGAAAAGAACAAAATTCGGATCTACTGAAGTGTAGACATGATATTGGAGGCCAGGGATAGCTATAGTGCCTGTGTAATGTTTTCTTTGATGAAATGTCTGATGAAGCATGTTTTAGTAAGAAGGATATTTTTGTTTTGTGAAATAAAATCTCAGTGAATATGCAAAGTGAATAAAAAGCACAGATATCCCTGATCCTATTTGTTACTATACATCTACTTGGTTGTGCTCCCACAATGCTTTTGATTTCTCTGTAATCTTATTACAGAGTTATAACCAAGAGGTCCCAGTTACAGTATTTACTATATGAATAATACAAATTTACCATTTCTATTTTGTGGAAGTTTATTTTGTTTAGATTACTGGTATGTAGTAGCAAAAATTAGGTGCAAAACTATATTAGAACAGAGTGTGCATGTTATGGGATATAAATAAATAGTCCTTTTAGGTTATCTGATAATTCATTCTGCTCTCTTTGATAATACAGCTTCCTACATGAATAGAAAGAGTAATAAATGTGATTCACCAGCAACAATAATATTTGTATCTAGTAATTTGGGTAGTGTATAATTAAGTAGGATAAGTAATATATGTCACTTAGAAAGGTGTTTCTATTTAAGGCTGCTAATATTAATGTTTATTTAAAATGTAAGTTTTTAATATTGTTTATTTTTAAAGGAAAAGAAATATCTCAATTCATAGATGATAGATAGGTAGCAAAAAATCACATATCTTACTTCAGTGATTGCTAGTGAGTACAAATGTCAAATTAAAAAATAGTTGGATCCTTATCTCTAAGATGGATGGATAGATGGACAGGTAGACAGACAGATAGATACACATATACATACATTCATACATACATACATACATACATACATATATACATACATACATAGATGATAGATATAAATAGATGACAGGTAGACAGTCAGCAATCCTCACTGATACTGACACACGTGAATTAACTCAACTCATCTCCAAATGTGGAATGACTAGTTTTTATTCCCTGCAGGTATTTGTCTGGTGAGAATTTCTTTTTCATGGCTGTGAGTGTCCTTCCCCTGACTTCCTTCCTCCCTGTTCATTTCTTGTATATGTTTTTGTCTCTTTTGCTCTCTCCCAGTCTTTGTCAGCAATCACCACACCATGTAACAAACCCACAAGTTTCAGTATCTCTCAGGAAGCATGGCTTAAGCCTGAAGTACAACAGTGCCTGAAAGTCCCTGAGGGCTTCAAGTAGGAAGCCCCTGCTGATTTCAGAAACACTATCAGTTACTGTTCATGGCAGATATTTGAATATATTTAAGCCAATTCAAACCTCTTATGTTTGCATTGAGGCAATATCACAAACATACAAATTCCCTCATGTCTTAAATGTACATTTTGATGAGGTTCAATAGCACGAGTCCAGTAATATTCACAACAATCAAAACATAATATATTTCTTAAACTCTAGAATACTTTCAGACAGTTTGGGGGAAGTTGACTCTGCACCATAGTGGCAGTGGCTTTTCTCTTGTTATTCCCATGAACTGGGTTTGCATTTCTTGACTACCACAAGAATAAAATTTTACAGATTGTTTGTGGTTTGATGATTTCTATGATGTTCTGAGAGTCCTTGACACTGCTAAGCTACTCTTGTGCTTCAGTATCTAAATGGGCTCATTTTTTTCATTTTCCTCGGGATAATAGTTGCTTCTGGTAGATTGCTTCTTTAATAATTTCAATAACTTTTACACAGGAGAGAGCTGAATTATGCAACATGTTTTTAAAGATAGTTTATAATATCATTTAGATAAATACCTAGGAGCAAGTGTATTCAATCCTAAACTGTTTTACATAATAAGAACTGCTATGATCTCCACAGTGATATTTTTCACACCCACTCAAAAGGTGCCCAATTTGATGGCTCTTACATCTGCTCCACCACCTGATATTTTTAGTTGAGAATACATGGTCCCGATCACAACAGTTAAATTTGCATTTCCAGAATGACAGGCATTATTGAAAACGGTTTCAAATGTCCTTTGTCCATTAACATATTTTCTAGAACAGTATTTTCTCATTTAGCTGTTATATCTTCGTTACTGTCTAAAATCATTTTTCATATATATATGAAAATACATATTTTCTGTCCATGGCTTGCTTCCATTCTTAATAAAACTATTTATAATGAAATAACTTTTACCTTTAAAACCAAGCACAAAATTTTGTGCTTGCTACATATTTTTACTTCATAATAAAAATATTTGTTTAGTGCAAAATTTTTTTCTTCTAATTATTTTATTGTTTTATATTTTATATTTAATTCTGCCATCCAACATGAGATATCTTTACATATCCTTGTGGCACATAGCCAATGTGATTTATTTTAGAAATCTCATGAGTTCACGGATTTTTCCCCATTATAATAGATAGATAACTGATAGATAGATAGTTAGATAGATAGATGACAGATAGATAATGCTAGATGATAGATAGATAGATAGATAGATAGATAGATAGATAGATAGATAGATAGATAGATAGATAGATAGACAGTAGCATATTTTGATCACATCACCCCTCACTACTCTCTCTTATTTTCCTGTCTATCGACCTAACCATCACAACCCCTAATCACTCTCTTACCCAGTTACTCTAACTTGCCAGCAAGTCTCTGTACCTAATTTCAGGATTAGTTTTTAAATAAATCTACATTCAAATTCAAATCAATTGTATATGATGTAAAGCATAAGTCAATATTTGCACTTAACATTTCCCTTTTGATGCTAAGGTTTTGTTAGTTCTATACCTCCAAGCCTTTGCTTATTAAAAATGTTAAAAAGAAAAATAATAAACTTATTTAGTTAATTAAATTCCTGAAAACCAGGTTTTAATGAAGCATGGTTGTATAATTCACTAATGGCTTACAAATTATTGCCATATTAACTTTGTTGAGGCTTTTATTTCCTTCTAAATAAAAGTTTTCCAGCTAAGTGTAATCCTTATTATGTGCTGTTTATGAAGCTTTCTTATCTTCACCAAGCATTTTGAAGGATGAGAGATTTTTGAGGTTTTATAGAACATCAATATTTTCATTCAAGATATTTTTTAATGTCATAACCCTACCAAGATTTGGATCCTTCATTTCAGCCATAGGTCTTGGGATTACCTTTTTCTGTAAGGTAGAACCATAATCCATTTTTCCTCAGTAAGATGGAGATTATTAGGTATTCTTTATCAAGTTTTATATGTGTGAATGTATGCTTGTATGAATATGTGACACACATGTTACATGTGTATGGATGTGAAAGCACAAACTCAGATGTCATTCTTCCCTTTCCACTTTATGTGGGATGGGATTTCTTTTTTTTTTTCTAACTCCAGAATTGCTACTTCTTTAATTAAAATTTTTTTGGGGGGAGCAAAGGGTTTATTTCAGTTTACAGGTCACACTTTCTGCTGGGTATTTTTGGTTGCCAACCTGATTACATCTGGTATTAACTAAAATCCAAGCTAGTGAGTATTCCCACTAGGGTTATTTTTTTGTTTTGCTTTGTTTTATTAATTACTCTTTATCAGAAGGAAGGAAATTTTAATTTTTAATTATTTTTATTTTTATTAATTACAGTTTATTCACTTTGTATCTCCCTTGTCCTTCCCTCCTACTCTCCCATTCCCATCCTACCTCTTCTCTACCAGTGTCCCTCTCCCAGTCCACTGATAACGGAGGTCCTCCTCCTTCTCCCTCTGATCCTAGTCTCTCAGGTCTCATCAGAAGTGGCTGCATTGTCTTCTGTGGCCTGGTAAGGCTGCTCCCCCCTCAGGGAGAAGTGATCAAAGAGCAGGTCAATCAGTTCATGTCAGAGACCGTCCCTGTCCCCATTACTATGGAGGACACTTGGATACTGAACTGCCATAGGCTACTTCTGTGTAGGAATTCCAGGCCATCATCCACGAGTAGTTCTTGGCTGGGCTATCAGTCTCAGAAAAGACCCCTGTGCCCAGAATTTTCGTATCTGTTGTTGTCCTTGTGAAGCCCCTGACCTCTCCAGGTCTTACCATCTCCCACTTCTTTCATAAGATTCCCTGCACTCTGCCCAAAGTTTGGTTATGAGTATCAGCATCTGCCTCAATACTCTGCAGGATAGAGCCTTTCAGAGGCCCTCTGTGGTAGGCTCCTGTCCTGTTCCCTGTTTTCTCCCTCCTCCAATGTCCATCCTCTTTGCCTTTCTGAATGGGAATTAAAGATCTTAGCCAGAGTCCTCCTTCCTGATTAGCTTCCTTTGGTGTACAGATTTTAGTATGTTTATCATATATTATATGTCTAATATCCAATTATGAGTGAGTATATATACCCTGTGTGTCTTTCTTCTTCTGGGATACCTCACTCAGGATGATCTTTTCCAGTTCCCACAATTTATCTGCAAATAAAATTTTATTTTTTGTATTAGTTACACATTATTTACTTTGTATCCCAGCTGTAGCCCCCTCTGTCATTCCCTCCCAATCCAACCTTCCCTCCCTCAGCTCCTCCCTACCCCTCTCTAAGTCCACTTCTGGGAAGGTCTTCCCCCACTTCCATCTGACCCTAGCTTATCAGGTCTCTTCAGGACTGGCTGCAATGTCCTCCTCGTGGCCTAGCAAGGCTGCTCCTCCCTCAGGGGTGAGGGGGATGTCAAAGAGCCAGCCATTGAATTCATGTCAGAAACAGTCCCTGTTCCCCTCACTCTCTTGTTGTCCACCACTGTAATCGAGCTAGCTGGTTTGTGTACTCACAGAGATTCTTCTGTCTCTGTCTCTGTCTCTGGCATTATCTGGGTTATGGATTCTTAGAGCTGAGCTAAGATGATCGGTCACATTTGCACACTAGCTCTTTATCCTCTGAGCTATTTCCCCAGCCTCCATTCTTCATTTCTGTGTATTTTAAAAATGCATCTAATCATTGGTATTCATTTGCAAGTGAATATATACTGAATATGACAATTAACTCAAACTTTCATGTATAGCATCAAAGACTAAAAGTGGCAACTGAAGTTTATAAGCCAATGTCTAAGAATATAGGATTCAACTCCATTGCTTGAATTTCAGGAGAAACAGAAACCCAAAATAGGTGTTCTTTCTCATAAGTACACACATAATGACTTTCACATTCCAAAATTTTAGAATCATCAATAATATGTTCACTCTCTCAATGACATCACATCACATTCAGGACTTATAGAGACTTTGAACACAAATAAGGCTTGTATCAGGCAATGAGTTATCAGTTCTTCAGTGGAGTGCTATTGGGATTGAGAGTGATTAGAATGAGTCTTTAAAGAATTAAATAAGGGACAATAAGTGCAGGGGATCCTATAAAAGAAGAGGGAGATAGTAAGACCTGGAGAGTACAGGAGCTCCACAAGGAGAGCCTGAGAACCAAAAAATCTGGGCACAGGGTTTTTCTTTTCTGAGACTAATAGTTTAACCAAGAACCATTCATGGATATAACCTAGAACCCCTGCTCAGATGTAGCCTATGGCAGCTCGGTGTCCAAGTGGATGTCCTAGTAAGGAAAATAGGGACTATCTCTGACATGAAGTCAGTGGCTGGGTCTTTGAACACCTCTCTCTGAGGGGGGTGCAGCCTTGCCAGGCCACAGAAGAAGACAATGCAGCCAATCCTGATGAGACCTGATAAGCTAGGGTCCATGGAAGGAAAAGAGGACTTCCCCTATCAGTGAACTTGGAGATAGCCATGGGAAGAGATGAAGAAGGAAGGGTGGGAGAATAGAATTGGGAGGATATGAGGGAAGGGGCTACAGCTGGGATACAAAGTGAATAAACTGTAATTAATATTAAAAAATAAAAATTTAAAACAGGGACAATAATAATGGGGATAGTTCAGAAGCAAATCTCTGAATCTTCCATAATGAAATGCTTGTTAGCCACAGTAACCATATAACCATTTCAACTTTAATGGGAATTGTTGGCATGGCATAGCCAGTGCCATAGTAGGAGCCATATCCGCAGTCCTCACACACATTTCTGTAGTGAACGAAATACATAGGAAAGGAGAGAACTATGCAGCTGGGTTGTAAATGAAAGTTCCTGGAGGTGAAGCATAACATGCCATCCTGGGACCTTTCCATGTGACCACAGGACTGAGGGAGCAAATCACCCACATTCTGTCTTCGTGTTCTCACATAAAGTTTCATATCATACAAGCTTAGAGTTGTTTTATTTTATCATAAAGGTTCTTCTCATTTTATGTCCTTTAGGTTTCAGTTACTCCAAGTCAACTGCATATTGTCAGAAGTAATGTGTATTATTTTGCACGTTTTCTCATGGAGCTACTCTGCAAATAAATATTCTACAAGTGTCTGGATTCCAAGGAACACTTGGGTCTCTCTCACCACTAATCTATAATTATATCTTGTGCTGAAGTTTAAACTATGTTAAATTTATTGCTCTGACTTCTAAACCAAAGTTGGCTTCTTGCCTCCTCATTATTCATTTTCTACTCACAATTGATCTAAAGCCAATTTATTTTGAAAATAATCAGCGTGTTATCCTCAGCCTCCAAGATGAAGTCTTGCACATACATGCCTGTTACCTCATCCCTCCTTTTTGTTCAAATTATTTTTTTCTTCAACTCCAGCATGGTTTAATATTTACTATTTTTTAGAATACTTTCATTTCAATTCTTTCACCTTGAATTTAAAAAATGTATTTGTATAATTGACAGTTTTCAGATTCCATGAACTATAAGTTGCCATAACATGCCTCTAAAACTAGAATATAAAGACATATGCTCACCTACCTGTCAAGAAAGTCTGTCGTTACAACCCCAGTGGGCTACATTTTCACCAATGGACCTAGAAGTCTATCATTTTGCTTTTGTCCTCCTCATATGTTATGAAAGTTCAATTCCATTAAACTCAATAAGTACCTTTTTATCAGAGCCTACATCCAAAACCAATATGACCTTGTACCCAGTGTATACCATGGTGACCTCTCTGAGTCTGCTTGTGTCTATTGATTCTGTTGTGTTAAATTTCATCAATATTTAAATTATTTGATATAAAGAATGTGATCAAGCTCCCCAGAAGTGCCCAGGGCATTTACTTCTTATAAAGGTTACCACTGCGCCAAATAGTATCTACTTACCACATGAGTGGCAGGGGTAAAGTCTGGAGAATATTAAGACTTTCTCTATTTGTTCTCTGGGATGGATATTTCCTTATAAGTAACTAAGCTAAATTAGTGGTCTGGAGCTTAACATTTTTAGGGGAATATTTTTATTTAATTATTTTTATTTTTATTAAATACAGTTTATTCACGTTGTATACCCCCTGTACCTCCCTCCTTCCTCCCCTCCCAACCTCAAAACCTGTACACTACATAAAATCCAGCTTGAGAAAATGGAAAGAAACGTCTTCTTTGCTATTCTCTTTATTTCTTTATTAAAAAGTTATTGCTGTACTCAGAGAAGACGGATTTTTTTCCTTAACTGCTGTGAACTGATTAAACAGAGAAGTATCTATTATGTTCAGCTGGGAATGAACACATAATACGGTCTTTCCTAGAATTTTGGGTGTGTGAATCTACAATGCTGGCTTTGATCTAGTGTTAAGTGTGTCCCATATTTGGGTATTTATCCTATACCATATTTGGGATATACTTGTGCTTATTATTCTCTGTTTATACAACATTGAAATTGAACTGAGGAATTCTGTGTTTCTATTGCTTAATCTATAAGTCTCTTATGTAAATAAAGAATCAAAACACCATTATTTCAAATACACAAACTATTCTGATGAATGTCAACCCTAGGAAGAAGCACAACTAAGTCAGTGGGCTCCTGTATTTATGACTAGCAACAGTAAAAGCTATTTTTTGATGTTTTATGCATTTCATTCTTAGCACCACATGAAAAAGAAAGGGTCTTATTACCTTCCCTTGGCCTTCATAGGACAACCACAATCAGGCCACCACTCACCCTGGAGCCACTGTCTTATGAACTGAAGCTTTGTTTTAAAGCATTTACAGAGCATTTCTAAACCACCCCAAAGCACCTGCCAGGGAGGGTTACCATTAGGTGCTTCACAGGAAACACATTTAGATTGCTGCTTTATGTTCCCATACATATGAAACACTTTAAGTTAAATACTAGCACCTTGTCTGTTTAAAGATAGCTATCTTAAAGCTAATGGCATACATAAATGCAGAATGCAATTGCTTTTAAGATTTAAGTTGTTTGTTATATGTACATTGAGACTTGGTAAGAGTGTATGAAATTGTTTTTTTGAATGAAAGAAAATTAGTATAATCCTTTTCTTAATGTCAAAAAATATATACACACATGTATTTTTGTAAAGACTGCAAATATAGATAATAAAATTGAAATGGTAATTTTGGGGGTTGATAAAAATTATGATTGGATATTTATTTAAATTTTCTGTAGTTTATAAATGTAATATGATGAAATATTAAATTCACAACGAGAAGAAAACAAATGTTATGAAAGTTTTATATTTTTCTAAGATGCTTTTGGCCTTAAATTTAATAAAATTTATACAAATAGAATTAGTAAATGCTTTTATTCTTCAAGTTGTCTTTTTTTTAAGTTGTCTTTTTTAATTGTATTTTTATCAAGTTGTTTTATTGTTATTAATCCCTCATACAATACTTCCTGAACACAACTACCCTTCCTTCTCCTACCTCAATCTATCTCAATATCAACTATATTGCTCTTGAGCATATGCCAAAAAGACACCCATCCTACCACAAAAACACTTGTTCAACTATGTTACTGTTTCTTAACCACTTCTTAAGTTTATGACTATTTCACAAAAATTGTATAAACAAATACATTTTAATAAAATATTGTATTGGGGCAATATTCAATACTTTAAGTGGGGTTGTCCCTATGCATAACAGAAATTTATTATCTCATGTCTCTAGTGTATTGAATTCGAAAGAAAAAAATCAAACACAGGCTAAGATCCTTCTGAGTGGTGAAGAGACTCTTAGGCCCCTTTCCCAGCTTCTGGGAGCATTGAGTTTTTACTAACTTGAATCCTCTTGGTCTTCACACTGTCTTCGTTCCATTTCTGTATTTAAAGCTTTAGTGTTTGTGATGATAAAATTAAGTCATCTTAGCTAGAGCATCCACAAAGACCCTATGTCCAAGTACAGTTACAGTCACGGATTTCATATTAGCATCATGGCATCTGCTTGGGAAACATTTTAAAAAAAACATGAGCAATAAGTTTATGATTCTTAATGCCTGAAAAAGCAGTCATTTTGCCTTTTGTCATAAAAAATATGCCAATGCTCAGTCATTCTCAGGACAGTGCAGTGGGAATTATAAATAAGAAGGTTGAACTAATGTTAAGACAAAAATATTTTTAAATGTTTTCGGGGAGTTGGTCATGAAGATACATACCTGGAATACTGGCTCTCAGGAGGCAAACACAGGCAGATCTCCCATCCAGCTAGTGCTGCTCAGTGAGACTCAGCTTCAGAATAATAAAAATACATTAAAGTTTCTTTGAGAAAAGTCACAAAAACTCCTTATGCCTAAAAGCATAGTTGTGGCCCTATCTCTGTCACGTGGTTTTCAGGTGACCATCAGCTCTGAGGACAGTGATTTATTCATGGTATACCCTGCCGGGTGGAGTCTTCCACAGGTTCTCTGTGGAAAGGCTTCTGTCATGTTCCTTATCTTCTACTTCCAGTGTCTACCCTTGTTTGCTCTTCTGAGTGAAGTTTCAGTATCTTCCCTAAGGTCCTCCTTGTTGTCTAGCTTATTTAGGACTACACATTTTAGTATGTTTATCCTATGTTATATGGCTAATATCCACTTACAAGTAATTATATACCATGTGTGTCTTTCTGCTTCTGGGTTACCTCACTCAGGATGATCTTTTCTAGATCACACTATTTGCCATATTTCATGATTTCCTTGTTTTTAATTGCTGAGTAGTATCCCATTGTATAACTGTACCACAATTTCTTTATGCATTCCTTGGTTAAGGGACATCTATGTTGTTTACAGATAGTTGAGACAATGTCCTTGCTGTATAATTGAGCATCTTTCATATCTACTCCCAGGAGTGCTATAGCTGAATCTTGAGGTAGTACTATTCCTAATTTTCTGAGAAAGAGCCAGATTGATTTCCAAAGTGGTTGTACAAGTTTACATTCCCACCAGCAAAGGAGGAGGGTTCCCCTTTCTCCACATGCTCTCCAGCATGTGGTGTCACTTGAGTTTTTGACCTTGGCCATTCTGATGGGTGTGAGGTGGAATCCCAGGGTCGTTTTGATTTGCATCTCCCAGATGACTAAGGATGCTGAGCATTTCTTTAAGTGTTTCTCTGCCATTCAGTATTCCTCTATTGAGAATTCTCTGTTTAGCTCTGTACCCATTTTTTAATTGGATTACTCTACATCTGACAGAGGGATAATATCCAGAATATATAAAGTAACTCAAGAAGTTAAACGCCAACACACCAAGTAGTCCCCTAAATTTTTATCTTTATGCCCATAACAGTTCTCTCACTCTTCATCAGAGCAGCTTTTTTGTAGTAGATGCCAATTAATGAAGACACGACCAATTTGTAAACCTGCAGGAAATAACTGAGTTCTCATATCTATATGGTACATCTATACCAACCTCCTCCACTCAGGCTCAGGAATCATCTCAGAAGAAAAGGCTGAAAGATTACAAGATCCAGAACTAGTCACCGTCTGAAAATAAATGATTTTGCCAGACAAAACCAGATCACTGCTCGTATGAAGTTAGAGAAGCTGTGACTGCGTGCCCAAGACCTCACAAGACCAGCACAGCCAGCATCTCATGCAGAAAGGGGTGTGTTTAAGAGCCCCACTCCTGCTGATTGATGAGTGTCTACATTTTTCAATTGGATACAAACAGATAAAATATCTTTCATTAGATATATATTCTCTTACAATTCACAAGGTTTCCAGACAACACTGACTTCTCTGTTTTTTATTTTTCAGTTTCCATATTTTTTAATTAATTAATTCAAGTTACATCTCGGTCATAGGCCTCTCTCTCCTCCCGCCCCCAAGTCCCATCCTCCTTCCCACATTCTCCCCGCCACACACCTATTCCTCAGAATTTGGGAACCCTCTGCCCACATACCCCAGCTCATCTATTCACATGAGGACTGAGTTCGTCTTCCTCTCCTGTGGCCTGGTAGAGCAGCCTCATCAGAGGGAAGTAATCAAAACGCACTCAACACAGTCCATGTCAGAGATACCACCAGTCCCCTAACTAGTGGGCCAATATGTCCATTGGCTACATATATGTAAAGGACCTCGGTTCAGTTCGTGCTTTGTTATTGATTGGTGCTTCAGACTCCTTAGGTCCCACTGGGCTCTGTTTAATCGACACTGTTGGTCTTCTTGTGGAGCTCTTCTCATCTCTAGATCTATTCATCCCACCCCCTTTTCCAGTAGACTCATTATGCTCCATCCAGTGTTTGGCCGCGAGTCTCAGTATCTGTTTTGAACTGTTTCTGGGTGGAGCTTCTCAGAGGACAACTCTGATAGTCTCCTGTCTGCAAGCATAGTTAATAGTGATAAGGGTCGTCTTCTGTCATGGCATGGGTCTTCAGGCTGAGCCCGACATTGATTGGACACTCTCTCAATCTCTGCTCTGTCCGTTCTACCTCGCTCCCACAGGTCTTGCAGGCAATGTTAAGTTTTGGATTGAGGTTTTTGTGGTTGGGTTGGTGATCTCCTTCATTCACTAGGAGTCTTGTCTATATAAAGGGTGTCCTATTCAGTCTCCATGGCCTCTGCTACTAGGAGTTTTAGCTAAAATCCCCTCATCTCATCCCAGAGGCCTTTTCTGACTTAGGTCTGGAGCTAATTGCAGAGATGCCCCCACCCACCGTTTCTCTTTTTTCTGTAGGCTTTCTGCCCTTCTGCCCCTGCTTTCCCTAGATCTGATCTCCATCTTTATTTCTCCCTGTGCCCTCTTTTACCTTGTTCCCACTCTTCAACCACTGTTTCTCCTTCTGAGGAAGATTCACACATTTCCCCTTCTGTCCTCCTTGTTACTTATCTTCTTGAGGGCTGTACATTGTAGTAAATCTATCCTGTACTATATAACTAAAATTCACTTATAAGTGAGTATATATCATGTGCGTCTTTATGGGTCTGGGTTACCTTACTCAGGATGACCTTTTCTAGTTCTGTCCATCTGCCTGCAAATTTCATGATTTCCTTGTTTTTAATGGCTGAGTGGTATTCCATTGTATAAATGTATCACAATTTCTTTATCCATTCTTTGGTTGAGGGACATCTGAGTTGTTTCCAGTTTCTAGCTATCATGAATAAAGCTGGTGTGAACATGGTTGAGTTCATACTCATATATATTCTTTGAGAATTCCGCATGTGCATACATTGTATACAATTCCATTGTGTCCAGAGAATGAAACTTGCATGGTTGTTATGACATGATTCTATGGAGTGGACCATCTACTGGAACACAGAAAAAGATATTAGACTAACTTCTTCACAAAATGATCATCCTTTCCCCAGCAGCCATTGACTGCCAAACAAGGACTGGAACTTTGAGATTTTTATCCCCAGTCTTTAAATTTTGACTGGCTTGAGCCTGTGCAGGTTTTGTGCAACTAACCACAGCTGCTATGATTTCATGAGTCCAACAGCACTGCAGAACTTAACTAAGTGCTTATGGTCATAGCCCATGCATCATTGTTACCCAGTAGACCAAAGATAGAAATAATTTCACGTTTATAGTGCTGCCCAGAGCATTGACCATGCACCCAGTGCAGCAGCCTCTGCTGTGGGAAAACTCATTCTAGAGCTTATTGTTAAGTTCAATAGCACACTTCCATAGCCAATGTACCCACATACGGTCTGGTCAGCCATCCATAAAAATCAGTAGCATTATGTTTCCAGGTTGTCTTAGAAAATTGTCACGTTCTTTCATTTATTTATTTATTTTGGCACAGTCTTTCTCACTTAGGCAATGGAAAGACATTCTTAATTTTGAGAAGACCCGAAATTCCAAATTAAGATGAAGAAAGTTGATGTATCTTGGGGCCTCAAGAGGAATCAATTATCCGTATGTCACCCCTTGCAGCATGTGGTGGCTTGCAGTCTGTTTCTACAGACTTTTTACTCATCTGTCCCCGGCTTCATGTGGTGAAATGTGACTAAATCTACAAAATCCTCATTTCCAAATATGATCACATTCAGCGGTTCTGTATAGTCAACAAGTTTGCAAGGATATTATTCAACCCAATATTGCTACAGACATATGTTGTCAGAAAATAATGAAGCAAACATTGAAGGATTCTCTGAGAGTCATCCTGCTTTAGGTATAAGACCAGAATTTCCCCTGTGAGGTTAAAAATAACAGATACCTCTTCATTATCTTTGATTTTGAAGGTAGTATTTCATATCAACACACCATGAAACCTAATTCTTTTTATGAGAATTAGTAAGTTATACAAACTATTTGTTGGACATCATGCTATACATGAGCATAAGATAATAAAACCCTTTTATTTCCAAACCAACCAGAAGAAAACCATGTAGGAACAGATAGATGATCAGTTCATCTAATTCTAAGTACGGCTTTCCTATGGTCTACATCACTCTTCTATCAGACTCCTAAAGAAAGATAGATGAGGGCTGGAGAGATGTCTCAGTCATTAAAGACTAGGCTCACAACCAAAAATTATAAGAAAGTATGTAAATAGTGAACACTACACTGTTAACCCTGATGATACTATTCTCAAGTTTACTACAACTGTCATTGCTAACTTAAAAGTGTGGGAAAGTCAGAATTTATGTTTATTCAATTCAACCAGTATATATTGAGATCTCCTACATAGAGAACTTAACATTGAACAACGCTCTTAACAAAAAAGATAAATAAGACCCAAATTACATCATTAATCAACTTCCATGTCTATATTATAAAGATGGTGTGGTGGTTTGAACAGGTATGGCCTCCATAGACTCATGTGTTTGTATGCTTGGCCCATAAGGAATGACACTATTAGTAGGTGTGGCTTTACTGGAGTAGGTGGGGCCTTGTTGGAGGAAGTGTGTCACTGTGAAGGCAGGCATTGATGTCTTAAATATCCTAAACTACACCCAGTGTGACGCATAAAGTCTTCTTCAGCTGCCTTTGGATCAAGATGTAGAAGTGTTGGCTCATTCAGTACCATGCCTCCCAGCATGCTGCCATGACAATGATGGACTAAACCTCTGAAACTGTAAGCCAGCCCCTATTAAATGGTTTCCTGTGTAAGAGTTTCCTTGGTCATAGTATCACTTCACAACAATGAAACCCTGACTAAGACAGACAGTAAGAATCAGTCAGCCAAATATCATCTTGACTGGGTGAGTCAAGGAAGGGATGAAGCAATATTATGATAGAAAATAATGAAAGAAGTAACTTGGTATAACATGGAACACTCTAGTAGTGAGTATGCATAGGTTTTCATCCTTTCTGTACTGCCATCTCCAACTTCTACTATGGGTGTCTAGTCTACTCACTATCTCATTGCCAAGAAGCTGTTCAACTTTAACTGAGGCAGGCCTTTCCTGAACAATTCTGTTTATAAATGCTATCATTGCATGTATCTCTCTGCCTTCACTACTGGAGTCTTCCGTACAATGTTTATGAGCCTACTGTATTGTGTTTATCTTTTGTTTGTTCTCTCATAGAACATAACTGCTGTAAAGACAAATTTACTTTTCTTACCCAATTTTGTTTATTCCTTGAGAACTCGATAAAGGAGAGGGAGTAAAGGGTAAATAATAAAGAGCTTTGACTTTGAAGGTAAAAAGAATGAAATTTGTGATGAAGGTATGAATAAAAAATGGGAACAAACAAATAGTGAAGTTAGATGGCTATTTTTAACTATGGGCATCATTGTTCATTTTCCAATGCTTTTAGCTATACGCTATTTCTATAAAACCAGTAAAATCAGTCTCTTGAACAAAAATCGTTTCTTGAGCCTTAGCTCTGATTTTGTTTTGTATTGTGATGGTTTATTCTCCTACTGTGTTTCTAAAAGACTCAAAACAGAAGGCCTTAAAATGTGTTAAAGGAAGACAATGCAGCCAGTCCTGATGAGACCTGACAGGCTAGGGTCAGGTGGAAGGGGAGGAGGACCTCCCTTATCAATGGACTTGGAGAGGTGCATGGGAAGAGGTGAGGGAGGGTGGGATTGGGAGGAATGAGAGAGGGGCTACAGCTGGGATACAAAGAAAATAAACTGTAATTAATGTAAAATTTTTTAAAGAAAAAATGTGTTATAAGAAGTTTCCAATATGAAAAAATAGTGACTAACCCTATAAAATAAGATCTCTTCTGGAATGTTAATAATTATTTTATTTTTATTTTAATTATGCTTGAGAACATATGCCACTAACAGTAAAAGAATTACAAATTAAAATATAATGCAAGCCTTTTAACTCCTTTCCAGAAATGTAATGTATAAGAAAATGAGCCCAACATTTTTTTCTATAAACTGATTTATTTGTAAAATAAAGCAATTTCTATTTGATTCTCAAAGGTCCATAAAGTGAAAACTTTGCTTCCAGCACATTGCTAACGGAAGGTGGTGCAGCCTCTAGGGATGTGTGCTAGTGGGTCATTGAGGAAAAGGCTGGAGCATCAGGTCTTTCCTTTTCCTATTTTGTTCTTGATTTTCCTTTCCAGCCATGAGATATTCCTTCCTCATAAATGTCACCTAGTCCCTGACACCAATGAGTCTATCTGATCATGTACTAGAATATTCCAAACTATGAATCAAAATAAACTTATCTCAACCAAGTTGTGATAATCACAGGGATTGGAGAGCAATGGAAAACAAAGGTACTCTGTACCATCGCAACTTAAGAAATTGCGTTTTAAGTTCTTTAAGGTACTGGAGCATAAATTAGAATATGGAAGACTTATGGTAGGGCAAATGTCCCAAAATTAGAAAAAGCATTGGTGTTTCTAATCTGCACAAGAAAACAGGTTATATTTAATAAAATGAGTAGGACTTAAATAAGTATTTGATACTTTTGCTTGAATTCATTTGAATATTTTTAAAATGTGTCTTCAGTAAGACTAAATTAATTTTCCATCAGATTAGTCTCAAAGCAACCTAAGTATAATATTCACTTGACCAAGAGAATTGAAAATCTCTTATCTAAGATGCTCAGCTGGTGTTGAATCATAAACAATTTAAATATGTCTTCTGTAACTTCATTCTTCATACTCCATACTGAAAAATCTGACTGGAAATATTATCCACTATAACAACTGAATGTTTATTTGCATCTGTGTCTTATGGTCCCAGTAATAACTCAAGAAGATTTTTTAGAAGTGGAATTATTATTTTTTGTTTGATTATTCTCTTATTATGCCTCAAAATCATTTTTGCTTGGTGTAGGATTAACAGACCTAAAATATACTTCTGTGGAATTGTGTTATAATTTTGTGCATTTAAGTATTTGTTTTTGAACAATGCCCTTCACAATAGCCCCTAATAACATAAAGTATCTTGGGGTAACTCTAACTAAGCAGGTGAAAGATCTGTTTAAAAAAAAAAAACTTCAAGCCTCTGAAGAAAGAAATTGAAGAACACATTAGAGGATGGAAAGATCTCCCATTCTCATCTACAGAGTCAATGCAATTCCAACCAACACAATTCTTTACAGACATTGAAAGAAAAATTCTCAATTTCATATGGAGAAACAAAAACCCAGAATTTCCAAAACGATCCTGTACAACAACAGATGATCTGGAGGTATCTCCCTTACTGATTTCAAGCTGTACTACAAAGCAATAGTTATAAAAACTGCATGGTACTGGCATAGAAACAGAATAGTGGATTAATGAAACCAAATAGAAGACCCAGAAATAAACCCACACACCTATGGAAACTTGATTTTTGATAAAGAAGCCAAATCCATTCAATGGAAAACAGACAGCATCTTCAACAAATGGTGCTAGACCAACTGGATGTCTGTATGCAGAAAAATGAAAATAGATCCATATTTATCACCCTGCACAAAATTAAAGTCCAAGTGGATCAAACACCTCAACATAAAACCAGACACATTAAATCGGTTAGAAGAAGAATTGGGGAAGACCCTAGAACTCATTGGCACAGGAGACTAGTTCCTGAACAGAACACCAACAGCACATGGTATAAGAGCAACAATCATTAAATGGAACCTCATGAAATTGAAAAGCTTCTGTAAAGCAAAGGACACTGTCATCAAAACAAAACAACAGCCTACAGACTGGGAAAGGATCTTCACCAACACTATATCTGACAGAGAGCTAATATCCAGTATACATAAAGAACTCAAGAAGTTAAAAAGCAACAAATCAAGTAACCCCATTAAAAATGGGGTACGGAGATAACAGAGAGAACTCTCTGTAGAGGATTGTAGAATGACAGAAAAACATTTAAAGAAATGTTCAACATCCTTCACCATCAGGGAAATGCAAATCAAAATGACCTTGAGTTTCACCTTACACCCATCAGAATGGATAAAATCAAAAACTCAAGTGACAACACATGCTGGGAGGATGTGGAGAAAGGGAAACCCTCCTCTGTTGCTGTTGGGAATGTAAACTTGTACAACCACTCTGGAAATCAATTTGGCACTTTCTTAGACAATTAGGAACAGTGATTCCTCAAGATCCAGCTATACCACTTTTAGGCATATATTCAAAAGATGTTCAAGTACACAACAAGGACATTTGCTCAACTATGTTCGTAGCTGCTTTATTCATAATAGCCAGAACCTGGAAATAACCCAGATGTCCCTCAGTTGAGGAATGGATACAGAAATTGTGGTACTTTTACACAATGGAATACTACTCAGCAATTAAAAATAAGGAAATCATGAAATTTGCAGGGAAATGGTGAGACCTGGAAATGATCATCCTGAGTGAGGTATCCCAAAAGCAGACACCCAAAAGACACACATGGTATATACTCACTTATAGAGACCTATGAGATAGGATAAACATACTGAAATCTATATACCTAAGGAAGATAAACAAGAAAGTGGACCTGGGGTAAGATGATCAATCCTCACTTAGAAAGACATATGAGATGGACATTGGATGTAGGAGAAAACAAGTAGCAAGACAAGAGCCTACCACAGAGGGCCTCGGAAAGACTCTACCTAGCAGTGTATCAAAGCAAATATTAAGACACATAAGCAAAGCTTTGGCAGAGTACAGGGAATCATATAAAAGAAGGGGGATTCAGTAAGACTTGGAAAGGAAAGGAGCTCTGAAAGGACCAAATAGATCAGGGCACAGGGGTCTTTTATGATACTGTTTCTCCAAGGACCATGTATGGATATAACCTAGAACCCCCTGCTTGAATGTAGCAAATGGTAGCTCAGTAGCCAAGTAGGTACCCTAGTAAGGGGAACAGGGACTATTTCAGACATGAACTCAATGGCTAGTTCCAGAACCTGGAAATAACCCAGATGTCCCTCAGTTGAGGAATGGATACAGAAATTGTGGTACTTTTACACAATGGAATACTACTCAGCAATTAAAAGGAGGAAATCATGAAATTTGCAGGCAAATGGTGGGACCTGGAAACAATCATCCTGAGTGAGGCATACCAAAAGCAGAAAGACACACATGGTATATACTCACTTATATAGACCTATAAGGTAGGATAAACATACTGAAATATATACACCTAAAGAAGATAAACAAGAAAGAGGACCTGGGTTAAGAGGATTAATACTCTCTTAGAAAGTCAAATGGTACGGACATTGGATGTAGGAGAAAACAAGTAACAGCATAAGAGCCTACCACTGGACTATACCGAGCAGTGTATCAAAGCAAAGTTTAGGAAACATAACCAACCCTTTGGCAGAGTTCAGGGAATCATATGAAAGAACGGGGAGTTAGTATGCCCTGGAGAGGTCAGGGGCTCTGCAAGAACTTAGTAGCAGGGCACAGGGGTCTTTTATGAGATTGTCTCTCCAACCAGGACCATGTATGGTTATAACCTAGAACCCCTGCTTGTATATAGCAAATGGTAGCTCAATACCCAAGTGGGTATACTAGTAAGGGGAACAGGGACTATTTTGGACATGAACTCAATGGCTGGCTTTTCTACCTCCCCCTGAGGGAGGAGCAGCCTTGCTAGGCCACAGAAGAGGACATTGCAGCCAGTCCTGAAGTGACCTGATAAGCTAGAGTTAGAAGGAAGAGGAGGAGGTCCTCCGCTATC
>CM053753.1:99829557-99864615 GCA_028658305.1 Pachyuromys duprasi | reverse complement strand
AGAAGAAATAAATAAAGAAATTAAAGACTTCCTAGAATTCAATGAAAATGAAGGTACAACAAACCCTAATTTATGGGACACAATGAACGCAGTGCTCAGAGGAAAATTCATAGCACTAAGTGCCTTCAAGAAGAAATTTGTGGCATCCCATACAAGCAACTTAATGGCCCAACTGAAAGACCTAAAAAAAAAAAAAAAGAAGAAGAAGAAGAAGCAAACAAACCCAAAAGGAGCAGACAGCTGGAAATAATCAAACTTATGGCTGAAATCAATCTATTAGAAACAAATAAAACTATTCAAAGAATCAATGAAACTAAGAGTTGATTCTTTGAGAAAATCAACAAGATAAACAAACTGTCAGCCAAACTAACTAAAAGGCAGAGAGAAACAATCCAAATGAGCAAAATCAGAAATTAAAAAGGGGACATAGCTACAGACACTGAGGAAATCTAAACAATCATTAGGTCATGCTACAAAAGACTATATGCCACAAAATTTGAAAATCTAAAAGAAATTGACAATTTTCTTGATAGATTCCATCTACCAAAACTAAGTCAAGATCAGGTAGAAAAATTGAATAGACCTATATCCCCCAAGGAAATAGAAGAAGTCATAAGCAGTCTCCCTTCAAAAAAAAAAAAAAAAGCCCTGGGCCAGATGGATTCAGTGCAGAATTCTACCAGACCTTCAAAGAAGTGCTAACTCCAATTCTCTTTAAACTATTCCACAAAATAGAAACTGAAGGAACATTACCAAACTCATTCTATGAAGCCATAGTTACCTTGATACCTAAACCACAAAAAGACCCAAAAAAAGAAAGAAAATTTCAGACCTATGTCTCTTATAAACATTGATGCAAAAATACTCAATAAAATACTTGCAAACCGAATCCAAGAACACATCAAAGAAATCATCCACCATGACCAAGTGGGCCTTATCACAGGCATGCAAGGCTGGTTCAACTTATACAAATCCATCAGTGTAATCCACCACATGAACAAACTAAAGAAGAAGAAACACATAATCATGTCCTTAGATGCTGAAAAAGCATTTGACAAAATCCAACACCCATTCATTTTTAAAGTCTTGGAGAGATCAGGGATACAAGGCACATACCTAAACATAGTAAAGGCAATATACAGCAAGCCTATAGTCGACATCAAATTCAATGGAGAGAAACTTAAATCAATCGCACTGAAATCAGGGACAAGGCAAGGCTGCTCACTCTCTCCATGTCTATTCAAGATAGTACTTGAAGTCCTAGCTAAAGCAATAAAACAACTAAAGGAGTTCAAGGAGATACAAATAGGAAAGGAGGAGGTCAAAGTGTCACTGTTTGCAGATGATATTATAGTATACATGACTAACCCCAAAAATTCAACCAGAAAATTCCTTCAGCTGATAAACACCTTCAGCAAAGAGGCTGGATACAAAATCAACAAAAACAAATCAGAAGCCCTCCTGAACACCAAAGACAAAAGGGCTGAGAAAAAAATATCAGAGAAACAACACCCTTCACAATAGCCACAAATAATGTAAAGTATCTTGGTGGGACTCTTACCAAGCAAGTGAAAGACAGGTTTGAAAAAAACTTCAAGTCTCTGAAGAAAGAAATTGAAGAAGACATCAGAAGATGGAAAAATCTCCTGTGCTCATGGACTGATAGGATTAACGTAGTGAAAATGGCCATCCTGCCAATCTACAGATTCAATGCAATTCCCATCAAAATACCAACATAGTTCTTTACAGACCTTGAAAGGAAGGTTCTCAACTTCAAATGGAGAAACAAAAAAATCCAGAATCTCCAAAATGATCCTGTTCAACAACAGATCATCGGGAGGTATCTCCATCTCTGCCCTCAAACTCTACTACAGAGCAATACTAATAAAAACCAAATGGTATTGGCATAGAAACAGAAAGGAGGATCAAAAGAACCAAATAAAAGACCCAGAAATAAACCCACACACCTATGGAAACTTGATTTTTGACAAAGAAGCCAAAACCATTCAATGGAAAAAAGACAGCGTCTTCAACAAATGATGCTTGTCCAACTGGATGTCTACATGCAGAAAAATTAAAATAGATCCATATTTATCACCCTGCACAAAACTAAAGTCCAAGTGGATCAAAAACCTCAACATAAAACCAGATACTCTAAATCAGTTAGAAGAAAAAGTGGGGAAAAGCCTAGAAGTCCTTGGCACAAGAGACAACTTCCTGAACAGAACACCAACAGCACAGGCTCTAAGAGAAACAATCAATAAATGGGACCTGATGAAACAGAAAAGCTTCTGTAAAGCAAAAGACACTGCAGTCAGAACAAAACAACAGCCTACAGAATGGGAAAGGATCTTCACCTACCCTATAGCTGACAGAGGACTGATATCCAGGATATATAAAGAACTAAAGAAGTTAAAAAGCAATAAATCAAGCAATCCAATTTAAAAAAATGGGGTATGGAACTAAACAGAGAATTCTCTGTAGAGGAATATAGAATGGTAGAGAAACACTTAAGGAGATGCTTAACATCCTTAGCCATCAGAGAGATGCAAATCAAAATGACCCTGAGATTTCACCTTACACCCATCAAAATGGCTAAGATCAAAAACTCAAGTGACCACACATGCTGGAGAGGTTCTGAAGAAAGGGAACATTCCTCCATTGCTGGTGAGAATGTAACCTTGTACAACCACTTTGGAAATTAATCTGGTACTTTCTCTGACAACTAAGAATAGGGCTTCCTCAAGACCCAGCTGTACCACTCCTGGGCATATATCCAAAAGATGCTCAAGTACACAACAAGGACATTTGCTCGACCGTGTTTGCAGCAGCTTTATTTGTAATAGCCAGAACCTGGAAACAACCCAGATGTCCATCAACTGAGGAATGGATACAGAATTTGTGGTGTTTTTACACAATGGAATACTACTCAGCAATTAAAAACAAGGATCATGAAATTTGCATGCAAATGGTGGAATCTAGAAAATATCATTCTGAGTGAGGTATCCCAGAAGAAAGACACATATGGTACATACTCACTTATTTAGACCTATAAGATATGATAAACATACTGAAATCTATACACCTAAAGAAGAAAAACAAAAAAGAAGACCCAGGGTAAGATGATCAATCCTTACTTAGAAGGACAAATGGGATGTAGGAGAAAACAAGTAACAGCACAGGGTCCTACCACAGAGGACCCCTGTAAGACTCTACCTAGCAGTGTATCAAAGCAGAAACTTAGACCCATAACCAAACCTTCGGTAGATGGCAGGGAATCATATGAAATAAGGGGCAGTTAATATGATCTGGAGAGGATAGGAGCTCCACAAGGACCAAATATATCTGGGCACAGGAGTCCTATATGAGACTGTTTCTCCAACTAAGGACCATGGGTAGATATAACCTAGAACCTCTGCTTGCCTGTAGCCCATGGTAGCTTAGTATTCAAGTGGGTACCCTCGCAAAGGAAATAGGGACTATTTCTGACATGAACTCAATGGCAGACTCTTTGACCTCCCCACCCAGCAAGGGAGGAGCAGCCCTCCTAGACCACAGAGTACTTTTCAGCCAGTCCTGAAGAGACTTATAAACCAGGACCAGATGAAAGGAGAGTTGGTCCTCCCCTATCAGTGGACTTGGAAAGGGTCAGGGAGTAGATGAGGGAGGGTGGGAGGGATTGGGAGGGAATGAGGGAGTGGGATTCACCTGGGATACAGAGTTAATAAAATGTAACTAATAATAAAAAAATAAAAAATATATACCACCAATTCAAATCAAATGAGTTTTATATGTTTCAAGTTTTCAACATCCCAGAATAGTTTAATACTTAGAAACTTAGTCAATGTAATCCATCATATTAGCAAGAAAAAAGAGAAATTCTATATGGATAGCCCAGTAGATGAAAATAAATTATGGTGATCCTTAATACTTATTCATAAATTTTCAAAAATCAGTAAAGGAGGACAAGGAATAACTCCCTCAGCTTGGCAAATGGCACCGCCTTATAATTTACAGCTCATGTAACAGCTAATACTGAAATATAGGGTCATTTCTCTTTGAGACAATAGAGAAGGGAAGTAGGAGTATTGCCAAATTCTGTACCACAGATCATAGTTACTGAGATTAACACATAATAATTACTTGATTCATTACACAGGAAACTAAAAATTGATAGACTTGCACTACTAGTACTTCATGTAATCGTGGAGAAGTTGAGTGGACCTTTGTGAGACCATAATGTCCCAGTGTTACTAAGGAAAGGTCTAGGCAGCTTCTGATACCTCAAACATGAGGATGGCAGGAGTTGGCTTCCACTCACCTCTCAACCTAGCGCCATAAAGCCAGCTCCCCCCACTCCACAGCCCTGGTAAGAATTTATTACCCGGGCAGTTATCAGGCGTCACTCCTTGGTTGACCTCACCATACAGCCCCTGAGTATGCAAATGAAGCATTTTCCAACACCCCTGTCCTCTCTAATGGTACACAGCAATACAAACCTTGCCGCAGGGACTCTGACTGTCTCCCGAGGAGCATGAATACCCACCCCAATAACTGTGCTGTTCTCTGCATGAATACCCACCCCCAATAACTAACTGTACTGTTCTCTGCATGAATACCCACCCCAATAACTGTGCTGTTCTCTGAAACTGTTCTCACGTGTGTTCTTTGCTCACGCACGCACAGAGGTCCCCATGGCAAAGCTTTCCTCCCTTCAGTCCAGCTCTATGCTCCATGGGCCTGGCTACCCCCAAGGGGAAAGCAGATCCTGGGGCTGCAAACCAACTTCAAAGAGAAACAGATAGGTCAACGGAAAGAAGGGGGCCACACTCAGACTCAAGTAAGCTGTCTGTAAAACTAAAGGTTTACTGCAAACAAAAGGCTATACGATATACAGTGTTACATTAATAACTTGATGACCACATAAGAAGTATCTTGACTCACATCATGCACCAAAATAAGGCATAAGATTATTATTAGTTGGAGTAACAATTTCCTTTAACTTGTAGACTGAACAGAATCCATAAAAGACATAAGTTCTATTTAATTAAAATTAAAGTTCCATTTTGCAGGCAGAAAAGGTCACCCCTAAAAAGAAGTTATTTATAATATATGTATGTAAAACAAGAATATACAGAAAGCACTTATAAAACACTGCAAAGCACCACAAAGTACAATCAAGGAGAGTCCAAAATACCAGCAATCATTTTACAGATATGAAAACAAAGATGGCCAATCTCTCCAAAAAGCTGAGGAGGCTTATGGCCAATCTCATTAGAGAAAAAAATGCAAATTATTTGCCCAAGGAAACAGCATTGCACACCCATCATAGTGGATAAAATTTGATATTGAAAATACAAAGTAATTTTGAGAATGTTCAGAACCTAGAACTTATAGCAAAAATTCTCAGGGAGCCTGTAATTAGCACAGCCTGCAAGGAATCTGTGGAGAGGCATCTGCAGATCCTACACACAAATACATCATTAAAGTCAGAAACACCACCCTGAAGAAGTGATCATTTCTGTGCAGTCCCATTGCCTTTGTCTGGTCCAAATACAAAGGCATGTATGTAAATGGTATTCTTGTGTTGTATGCTGAGGGGTTGAAGCTATTGGGAGGAAACAACTCAACAAACAGAAACTTGGAAAATGTACTGTCATCTTATGCCCCAATAAGAGGACCTGTCGGTTCAGTGAATAAAATAAGCTAATGTGAACGTGAAAGTCTAAAAACACTCAATTTGAAGTATCATTCTGATACAAAACCAGAGTAAGTTACTAATGGGCCCACATCATGGAGTGAAACAGAAACTCCAGAAAGTAGAGCAGTGGGTGTGGGCTGTACATGTGTATGGGTGTGATGGAGGAGTGTAATACATGCTGTACATATGTGTGTGAGTGCTGTTGCTTAGCCTATGAACAAAAAGAAGCCAGGGGAGGCTCCATGGCGCTCTTCACTATTCCCATGACACAGGATCTCTCACTGAATCTGGAGCTGGGCTGGTGGCCAACAAGCCCCATTGTTCTTCCTCCCTCCTTTCTCTGCCCCTTTTCAGCACTGGAGTTATAGGCAGGTGCCAACACAGTTAACTTTTTATGTGGGTTCATGGGACTTAAACTTGTGCAGCACCTGCTTGTACCTGCTGAGCTACCTACTGTGTTTTGGGAAACTGAACTTGTTTTTTAGAAACAAGCAAACTAGCAAACTCTTCATACCAAGTGATCAGGATGTATTATTTTCAATAGCAAATGGGTTTCCATGGGGTGAGTAAGTAAATGAAGCAGCTCAGATACATGATTTCAAAGATGCCATTAGGATGCAAACCTTGAGTAAGCATGGCAATAATGTTCTCACTTCTTATGAGAGAATCTAAACAGAAGACCTCTCCTGCCTATAATATCTTCAGTATTGCAGTCACATATCTTACTGGTGGGATTTTATACAGAATCTCAGGAAATGTGATTCCTGGGCTTACCCAACTAAAGTTATTCGGGACTGAATAAAAATAATGAATTAATAATCTACCTACCTATGAAGAAAAACATTGTTTTTCAAAATAGAATAGCTTAACTCCGCCACCTGAAACAATGATAAAGCCATCTTACCTACACAGAACCTGCCTTGCTTAAGTAAACAAAAGACTCAATAAGTGTTTCAAATGCAAGATATTCCAAGTCATGAGGCCAAGAAAAGCCTCAAATACCACTTACTGTGTATAAGAGGCTCTTTGTAAGTGCCCAATGACATAGAAACTAAGGTATTTCCCTGATTATCAACCTCATTTTTCATTCCTGACACTAGGGGCTACAGCGATGGTATCCTGGGCTATGGCTATAGTTATGGCTATTGTGGGTTAGGATACGGCTATGCCAGCCCACATTGTCATGGCAAGATCTGGTCATGTGAATTCTAAGAAATTTGGAGGCTCACTCAGGCAATAAAACCCAAAAACACTTTATGTGACTATTCTTCCATGGTTCTTTTCATAAGTAACTTACTCCTTGTTTCAAACAGTACTTTCATAGACCACCTCACATGCACACTGAATTACTAAAGTCAACATGCCTCCCCATGCTCATATCACAAGGCATCAGAATGAAGGAGACTTAGCACTCACAGGCATACTATTTTGGCAACAGTTGTAACTTAATTTTGATGTGCAAGATTTTCTTTTTCAAAGAATTCTGTCTTTGGAGAGGAAGTTTCCACTCATGTTGGCTTTGCTTTAAAACTGGAACCATAGTATGTCTTGTTCTCACAGAGTTATATAGGGAAGTGTTTCTCCAGATTTAGCCTCCCAGGGACCCAAGTGCCACTGGATCTGTAGTTCAGAGGAACATGACTGCTTCTTTATATAGTGCTGGTGTAGCAGCGATACACGACAGAAAGCTCATGATGTCACAGAGGCTTTTGCACCTTGGATTCCAGGCAATATGTGGTAGTATCAGAATCCCTGTGGGAAATCCCTGACGCAAAGATATATGAAAATAATTACTGCCAGGCTGAAGCTACAGCAGAAATTCTAGGAAGCTAGAAATGCCAGGAAAGTGGAATGTCTACAAAAGAAAGCTACAGGAAATGATGATTAAACTGGAGGGAAAGATCATGTGTGCTGCTGCTAGCAAGGCTAGTGGTAGGCTGAGCAAATGTTTTAAGGTACACATAAAGTCATTCTGTAACCTAGATGCTAGACATGAAATTACAGGATTTTGTATTTTCCATGATTCTTTCAGGGTTGCTTTAGTCCCAGCTCTCCTTTCCCATTTGTCTTTAGGGAATATTTATCCCATACTTCTCACACCAATGTATTATAACTAGTTTTATGAATCTTGAAGGATCACTAAGCTGAGGTTGCTTGGAATTCTTTGACAGCTGCCTTCTATTTCTGTGACAAATACTTTAAGAAAACAATTTAAAAACATTACATTGGTTTACTGTAGCAGAAATTTCTACCCATAGGTTGTTGCACAATTGGTGTAGTTCTATGATGAAGCCTCATCATAGATGAGGTGTTGGGAACAGAGCTGCTTGTCTGCTAGCATCCGAGAAACAGAGAGAGCAAGTGACCCAGCATAAGGTATATTCTGAAAGACCATATTCAATGTCATACTTCCTACAGAGAGTACTTCCTCACAGTCTAACTAAAAAATGAAGCCAGATTAACCAGCTGCTAAAGTCAGAGCCCTCTATTACCATTAGCCAAATACAGCCAAGGACAGCTATGAGTGCAGCCCAACCATTCTCACAGATTCACTTAAACATTTTGAGTAAAGTTTTATGAATGCATTCATAATTTGATTGGATAATTTTCAAGTATGAACTTTGTAGACATCATCAAGATGTGGCATCATGTCACAATATCAAAAAGTTGGGCATACCCCAAAGAGCTATAAACCAATTATTCAATGCATGTGGATTCAAGGGGCAGTTAGATTCAAAGCAAAGCATTCTCAGAGGGGACTACTCTTGTAATTTTTAACGGTGCTTTAACTGTTAAGATTTTGGTGAAATTTAATGAGTGACTAAATTTACTTTGAATTATGGAATGATCATGAGGCTTTGGGACATACAAGTAGAATATTATGGTTTGTAAATATATCCCTAAAGCTGTGAGATGACAGCTTGCTTGCAAGATTACGGGGTTTTGGAAAACGATGGGAAATCAAGGGCTCTGACATCATCAATAAGTTAATCCACTGATTCTCTTATTTGATGGGCTGTAAGGATGTGGACCATTGTTAGAAGAATTGAATTACTTGTATTGTGCCTGTGAAAGCATCTTGTCCCTAAGCTGTTTCCTCTCATAGTCTTCATTCGTCATTCTTACCCTGGTGGTCATGAGGGAAGCGATGATGTTCCACCGCATCTTCCCAGCAGGGTTCTTCCTTCATGCCAGCCCACAGTTATGTACAGAACTAGCTGACCATAGACTGAAGCCTCTGAATATATAAACTAAAAATTAATTTTCACTCATTTAACTTATAGTCACGAGTGTTTATTTTGGAAATATAGAGCTAACAAACAATCACAGTTTAATGGGCTGGACAAGATTCAAGAGAACTTTTAAAGCTTCTTACATCTTTAGACTCTTGTTCAAGACTCTCTCATTGGTGGAAATTCATGGAATGTTTCATTTTAAAATTCTTCTCAGGAAACATAGTCCTTGAGCTTTGAATATTCATTGTTTCTTGGGAGTGGTGAAAATGGTAAAGCTCAGTTAGTTATTGGTATTCAAAATATCTGGAAAATGTCTAAAAGAACCACATGATTTAACTTTGGTGGTTTATGCAACAGCAACACAATCTCACAGGAAGCTCACCTTTCCTACGTAAACAAAATACTGGATATATTTTTCTTGTGGAAGTATGAGTGTCCCATACCTGTGGCTTGCCCCACCCTCCCTTCCTTCTATATAAAAGGCCAGTTGCTTACAGAGACATCACTTAAACCAGAGGACATCTTCTACTTTTCAACTACACCTTCTGCTCTTGACACCATGTGCTACTATGGAAACTACTATGGGCATCTTGGCTATGGCTATGGCTGTGGCTTTGGTTGTGGCTATGGAGGCTTTGGTTATGGCTATGGCTATGGAAGATTTGGATATGGCTGCTGTCGCCCATGTTGCTGTGGGAGATACTGGTCCTATGGATTCTACTGAGCAACTACAGAATCCACTATGCTGATTAGACACAACCAACTGTCACCAAGTATGACATGCCCATTGCTATTACATGTCTATGGATGGGAAAACTCACCCAAGATCATCTAAAAATCATAATTAAGCTCGAAATGTGAAATTGTTAGTTAATATTGTTGAATTTCTTCTAATTGTATGTTTTTCTTTTTTGTATATTAAAATTTATTCACTTTGTATCCCAGCTGTAGCCCCCTTCCTGATTCCCTCCCAATTGCTCCCTCCTCTTCTCCTATGCTCCACCCCAAATCCACTGATAGGGGAGGTCCTCCTCCCCTTCCCTCTGACCCTAGCCTATCAGGTCTCATTAGGACTGGCTGAATTTTCTTCCTCTGTGGCCTGGGAAGGCTGCCCACCTCTCAGAGGGAGGAGATAAAAGAGCCAGACACTGAGTTCTTGTCAGAGACAGTCCCTGGGGAACACACTCGGAGACTGAGCTGTCATGGACTACATCTATGCAGGGGTTCTAGGTCATTTCCATGAATGATCCTTGGTTGAAGTATCAGTCTCAGAAAGGATTCCTGTGCCCAGATTTTTTGGATCTGTTGCTCTCCTTGTTTAGCTCCTGTCCCCTCCAGGTCTTTCTGTCTCCCCTTTGTTTTATAAGATTCCCTGAAATCTGCAAAAATCTTGGCTATGAATCTCAGCATCTGTTTTAACACCCTGCTGAGTAGAGTCTGTCAAAGGCCTTCTGTGGTAGGCTTTTGTCCTGTTTCCTGTTTTCTCCATCTTTCAATGTCTATCCTGTTTGCCTTTCTGAATAAGAGTTGATCATCTTACCCAGGGTTCTCCTTCTTACTTAGTGGTGTTGTGATTTTAGTATGTTTATCCTATATTATATGGCGAATACCCACTTAAAAGTGAGTATATACCATGTGTGTCTTTCTGCTTCTGGGATAGTTCACTCAGGATTATCTTCCTACCATTTGCCTGCAAATTTCATGATTTCCTTGTTCATAATTGCTGAGTAGGCTTTCTCAGAAAATTAGGAATACTTGAAGATCCAGCTCTACCATTTCTAGGCATATATTCAAAATATGCTCATGTATAAAACAAGGCCATGCTCAAACCTGTTCATACCAGCTTTATTTGTAACAACCCAGATGTCCCTCAACTGAGAAATGGATAGAGAAATTGTGGTGCACACAATGAAATACAAATTATATATTTTTAAAGATACTGTTTCTTTGAAGCTGCATTTCCACCACATTTCTTTATTAATTCCTGTTTAAATGAATGGATGTTAAGATGCTAGTTCATATTTCAGTAAACATTTCCAGTTTGTATTTGCTGTTTTAAAGAGTTTTGTGTAAATTCTGCATGTGATATTTGTGTGCATAAGAGGAAAATAATGGAACAACAACAAAAAAAAAGAAAGAGTGAAGCCGAGAAAGAAAGAAAAATAGAAACAAAATAGTTGGGAGTGGGTCAACAGGAAAACACAGAGTTCCTGCCTTTAGTGCTGAGCTGGAGGTTGCTGTAAATTTAGGCGTCCATCCAAGACTGTTGTGCAGATTTGCAGTGGTCAGAAGATACACAAATTGAGACCCAAGATGCATGTGTCAACGTCACAAGACTTATAGTTCGAAAGATGAGCCAATGTCTCAACCAGTAAAATGGCATTATATATGACCTGGTGTCTATTGTTTTATCTTGATAAAATTTATGTTAATTCATAAGTCAAGATTCAAGCTTGAAGTTCCAAGACTCCTTAGAATTATGCACCAGACTTCTAGGGTTAGACCCATAGTCTGTATGCTGCATGGTTTCCAACCTCTACAGGTCTCACAGGGTTACTCAGGCTTTGGCTATAAGGAAGATGTGGTTGTACCATCCATTCTACAATCACTCACTCATTGCTCACAGGCAGATTCTATTCCTGTAGGCTGTAGTATGGATTTTTGCATCTTACTCAGACAGACATCCTTTTTTCTTTGACTCAGTCTTTACTCCCAGTGTTCTTCATTTTGACAATTCTATTATGATTATGACAATCAGACTAGAATATCTGAAACAATAAACTCCTACCTGGCAGATCTCAAGCTTAGTCAGCCAAGAGCACCCGTGCCATCTTACATGCTAGCACTAACTTATTTGTTTGCAGTAATATATTCTATTTGTGTTACTATTTCAACCCAATGTGAAAGTTTTCTATTCATTTTCAATGATCTTGTGTACAAAGAGTAACATTTAACTTTGTTCACAAACATTTTTTAAATTCATATATTGTGTGTGAAGTGTGCAGAAATCCCTTTGCTACTTTTTAAAAATCTTTCTTCTTTTAATAACTTTACTGTGATCTGTTTCTTCCCAGTTCTTGTGATGCAAGGTTTCTACTTCTGTACACATCATATTAGGTTAAGGCTGATAGTCAGTGAAACTTTACTTCATATAGCTCCTGATGCCTTAGGCTAGGGAATTTCTGCCTTGCAGAGCTGTGTATTCACTCAAGCAGAGCTGGTAAGCCATTCTCGTGATGCTAACAGTCCCCCTTAAGTTCAAAGTCAAAATATCTGAAAACAGCCCCTGAGACCAGTGGCTACATGCTAATTGGTTCTTTGTCCTTCATGTATAGTGGACACTCCATGAACACATCCCTGGTTACCAGGTAGAAAATCTAGGTTAGATCAAGCTTTATTACTGTATCATTGTCAGGTAAATTCTAAAGATATGTAGATTATATTTCTTCCTAATTTCAGAGGTTTCTCAAAATCTGTGATCAAAATGATCTGGTGAATAAAATTTAATCTGTAAGCTAATGATATTTGGAGCAACCACTTTCAAACCAATGTAGAGAACACCCAAATTCTATATGTCTCTGAAAAATTAAGCCTGTATGTGACATGTACAAAACACATGCAGCATCAGGGCTCACATCAAAAACATGAACCTGCGTGCACTATGACAAATTTAGACCTTGCATGTCCAGTCTACATTCTTTGGTCTTGGAGTAAAATATGATGTCAATATTTTCTTTGTTCTCATAGAAATGTATGTTCACTCTAGTGCAGGAATAATAATCAAAGAAACTCAACAGAGGAATATTGAACAGCAGAGAAACACTCAAAGAAATGCTCAGCGAGTCAGGCACGTAGGCAGGACTCTGTGCTGGCGCCTGGGTCCCTGGCTTGTAGCACTTTTATTTGTAATAGCCAGAAGCTGGAAACAACCCATATGCCCATAAACTGAGGAATGGATACAGAAATTGTGGTACATCTACACAATGGAACTCAGCAATAAAAAACAAGGATATCACGAAATTTGCAGGTAAATGGTGGGAACTGGAAAATATAATCCTGAGTGAGCTATCCCAGAAGCAGAAAGACACACACAGTATATACTCACTCAAACAGACATATAATATAGGATAAACCTACTAAAATTTGTACACCCATGGAAAATAATCAAGAGGGAGGAGTCTGGCTAAAATTCTCAATCCCTATCCAGAAAGGCAAAGAGGATGGACATCAGAAGAAAACGGGATAATTCAGGAGCCTGCCACAGAGGGTCTCTGAAAGGCTCTGATATCAAAGCAGACTATCAAAGCAGATGCTGAGACTTATAGCCAACCTTTGGGCATAGTGCAGGGAATCTTATGAAAGAAGTGGGAAATAGTAAGATCTGGAGAGGATAGGAACTCCACAAGGAGAGCAGTAGAACCAAAAAATCTGAGCACAGGGATCTTTCCGGAGACTGATACTCCAACCAAGTAGCGTGCATGGATATAACCTAGAACCCCTGCACAGATATAGCCCATGGCAGTTCAGTGTCCAAGTGGGTTCCATAGTAATGGGAACAGGGAATATATCTGACATGAACTGATTGGCCTGCTCTTTAATCACCTCATCCTGATGGGGGAACAGCCTTACCAGGCCACAGAGGAAGACAATGCAGCCACTCCTGATGAGACCTAATAGACTAGGATGAGAAGGAAGGAAAAGAAGACCTCCCTTATCAGTGGACTTGAGGAGACGAATGCGTGCAGAAGGGGGAAGAAAGGAGGTATTGGGAAGGGAGGAGGGAGGAAACTACAGGGTGGATACAAAGTGAATAAAGTGTAATTAATAAAAAAATTCAGTAAAAGAAATGCTCAGCCTCCTTAGTTGTCAGGGAAATGCAAATCAAAAAAACTCTGAGATTCCATCTTACACCTATCAGAAGGGCTAAGTTCAAAAACTCAAGTGACAAAACATCCTGGAGAGGATGTGGAGAAAGACGAACTCTCCTCCATTGCTGGTGGGAAAGCAAACTTGTACAACCACTTTGGAAATCAATCTGTCACTTTCTCAGAAATTTGAGACTAGGACTATCTCAAGATACAGTTTTACTACTCCTGGGCATATACCCAAATGATGCCCCACATTTCAATAAGGACATATGCTAAACTGTGTTCATAGAAGTTTTATTTCTAATAGCCAGAATCTGGAACAAACTAGAGGTCCCTCAACAGAGGAATGGATACAGAAATTGTGGTACATTTACACAATGGAATACTACTCAGCTATTAAAAACAAAGAAATCATGAAATTTGTAGGCAAATGAATGAAGCTAGAAGAGATCATTCTGAGTGAGGTAACCCAGAAACAGAAAGACACGCACGGTATACACTCACTTATAAGCAGATATTAGCCATATAACATAGGCTATCTACAGATCTAAAGAAGCTAAACACTAAGGAGGACCCTAGGGAAGATGCTTAAATTTCATTCAGAATGGCAAATGGGTTAGCACCAGAAGCAGTACAAGAGAGGAAACAGGATGGGAGTCTACTATAGTGGGTCCTCTGAATGGTTTCACCCAACAAGGGATTGAAGCAGATGCTGAAACTCAGGACCAAACTTTGGGCAGGGTGTATGGAGTCTTATGGAGGAAGAGAAGAGTGGAATTAGAGGGACATGGAGGGGACAAAAGCCCCACAAGGAGACCAACAAAACTAAAAGGTCTCAGCCCACGTAGTCCTTCAGAGACTGATGCACCAACCAAGGACCATGCATGGAGAGGAGCTAGACCCCCTGCTCAGATGTGGCCCATTGGCTGCTCAGTCTCCATGTGGATCTTTGAGTGAAGGAAGCAGGAGCTGCCTATATCATGAACTCAGTTGACTGCTATTTGATCACTTGACCCTGATGATGTAGCCTTGCCAGGCCACAAAGGAAGAGGATCCAAGCAGTCCTGATGAGATTTAACAAGCTATGGGCAGATGGCAATAGTGGAGAACTCCCCCTTTCAATGACTAGGGGAAGAGGGAGGGAAGAAAGAAGGAGTTGAGGAAGGGGACTTCAATTGGGATATATAATGAATAAATTGTGAAGAAAAAATAAAATTAAAAAAGTAATTTTAAAAAAAGAAGGTACAATACTACAAATGTCACAGAATAATATGAAATTGGCACAGGTTGTTCTTTTACACAGAAAATATATCATTTGTGCTTGAGATTTAGATGGATTGGATTAGAGCTCTGTTGGCTGAGTTTTAAATCTGCATGTAAGATTTTGGTATTATTACCAAAATAATTATGGGAAGAAGGTGTCATTTTCCTCCCCAGGTGATGCCATACAGCAGGGTTGTGAAGGGTAAATTCCACATGAAGGAGACTAAGGCCAATGAACTCAGCATATTTTGATTTTAATTTTGTTTATCAGTTTTGGGGGTTTAACAAAGCAAGATCAAAGTCTGTTTGGATGAGTGTGCTTAGTCTTACTGAATGAAATATGGGCAGTGTGGCTATCAACCACTACCTGGTTTATTGGAGGATATCAGCAGTGCCTGTGGCTTGCCACAGCCACAATGAGATGACATGAAAGAAGTGTTCCCTCTTGCTAAAGCTGACTATTTCTCCTTTAGCTGAACATAGTCTGACATAATGTGCCGTTGTAGCAAGCGTATGGAATCCAGGGTTTAGGTCTATCCTACAGATGTGGTTATATCACACTTCCTCTGCTTTAAGAATCTAGGGCTATGACTATATGACTACAGCAGTGATGGGTATAGGTTTGGCTGCTGGAACTGTTATAGCTACAGTAAATGCTTATCTCCGGGCATAGACAGCATAGTTTATACTGACCATTATCTTGTGATTGTTTTACCACACATTCTTCCACCTATTTTATGCAATTTGAATTGTTAATGATCAGAAACAATCTTAGGCAACAAGTATGTATTATTAAATTCACAACAAATCTACAGCAACATTCTAGATTAAATATATTTTATATTTGCAAATAATTTTGTGTAGCAAAACACAAAAGCAGACAGATTATATTAAATCGTGTTTCATAAGTAGAGGGTTTTAGGTTAATTTTTACTCATATTCAGCATGCTGAACAATGTTACCAGGGTTTTAATGCATTACTTTGAGCTTATTCACATTGTCAGCTAATTGCTACATAAGATATTCTATGTGGCCTTAGTGTTACTTGTATGAAAAAGATAAAATATCACTCAGCATTCACAAAATCCCTTAATAGCTACTTTAATCAACTATAAACCCATTCCAAAGTTCACAGGTTGTGCTCTATTGTTATAGCTGTTTAGTATCTTTTAATCTGGGTAGTCCCAACATTATACTGCTATAAGTCATTAATCTCATAAGTTCTGCATGATTTTGTTGTAGAAGAACTTCAGATTCTATCTCCACTTGTCACACACACACACACAAACACACACACACACACACACACAGAGAGAGAGAGAGAGAGAGAGAGAGACTATATTGGTTTTTAGAGTGAAATGTTGATTATACTCCCAGAGAGAAAAAAGCAAGGCAAGTATGACAGGCAATGAGTCATTCCTGAGCACTGATAACTCTTACGAACTCAGGGCATGTATCTTGCTATAGATTCACAAATACTATTTTTTTTTAAAGTTGTGATGTATTCTTTTAGAAACTTCTGCTCTTTGAAAGTCATCACGAAAACTAAAAGAAAGTTATCCAAACAATATGACCAAAGACAAATACACAATTAAGGCCAAAATGAGGAGTGAATGTTCACACTGCCACTGTAAGGTTTTAATGGAAAAGCATCACAACTAAGAACAAAAATATACTGAGAAGAAAAACTTTACAAGACTTGTTTGTCTAGTGTGGGAATGCAGAGGATAAGAGCAGTTTTTAATGGAGAACATATATTGAAGACAAGATTGAATGTTCAGCTATTCATTACTATGAGACTCAAAGAATACTGATAAGGAGCAAAGAGTTTCAAAAACAATCAAGATGAAGATCTGAAAAACTACTGGGTATAGACACTGAGTCATGCTTTCTATGGGAGGTAAAAGAAAATATTAAGTGGCACCTTGCTACAGATATCTCTAACTCAAGAGGAAACTAGGGACCTAAACTTGAAACATAGATTTGAGAAGAATATAATAACTTCAAGTACACTATTCCAAAATGTAGAAGTAAGTGACAGGAAATGAGATTGCAAAGCAAGTGAAGAAGAAAGCTAAAAAGCGATTCAGAAAAAAAAGACTCAACAGGGAAAGAAGATCATTCTGTGAGGGTCTTAGAGCTCTGACATCATCCTCTCTGATACTGAGTTACATATAAGGGCAAATGATCCAAATGACCTGGGCCATAACAGAGGCTGATATGTATTATCAACTAGATGATTAAAATACTGTAACAGAGGTTTTTGTGGTAACATGTGAGAGTGTCTGTTAAGGCTCCAAGTCTAGGAATACCAGCGAGACTCCACTCCTATGATTAAGGATGGAACAGCCATTTAAATATGAACCCCAAATATTGGTCAAAACTAGGTACTAATATGGCCCCTAGACATAAATAAGACAGAAAATTGCAGTGATTTGCATACAAGCTCATTTTTTCTGTGATAAAATTTTAAATTTTAGTACTCTAAAGCTATTACCAGCTCTGTCTTAGGCTTTGCGCAGAGCCCGCTTAATGTCCCCTACGCCAGTCTCACATGGCAATCTGATAAACAGCCATTTCTATGTTCTACTCAGAGACAAATCACAGGAAATACTTATCAGACTAGAAATATCAGTAAGCCTGACATGGTCACAATTAGGAAAAGAACAATTAAATGTTGAAGAACCAGAATAATGGCATACATGAGGGTTTGTGTTTGATCCTGGAAAATGAAAAGTCCAGAAGCTAAACAAAGTGGGTAAAGCTAAAACTGTCACTGTTTAAGCCTGCTCATTGACCTTGAATGCTGGAGTTTGCTAATTCTTTATTTATCTCAAAGTGTCAAGCTTTCAATGTTGTTTTCTTCATATGAATGCAGATAAAATATCAGTATTCACCAAGTTCCAGAGTAAAACTTCAAAGGAAATGTAATTTTTCCCACTACCATTAAAATATAACATTATAAGTTGTCAAAGGGAACATTTACACAAAGTGGTGGCACTGATGACCTTCTAAGACAGGTCTGTGAAGAAAATTACACCAACATATTTTTACAGAGAAGAAAATGCCCAGTTCAGTAGTAAAGACAATTGCAAAAGTTTCTTCTGTGAGGGTGGAAGCTGAATAAGGAGCACTGGAAATTCCCAGAAGATTCCATTCTATCTTGTGCCTTTTGCAAAGCAAGGAGTCACAGGTGAAGCTAAAATAAAGCAAAGAACATTTTATTCCTGTGCAGAATTGATTCATGAATCAGAAAAACACAGAAGCATGTTAGAGACCTGGAGAATGTTCCACGAGGTTAATCAGAATGTGGTTTTTGAGAAAAAAAAAAAAAGGAAGAAAGCTCCGGAGAAGATAAGCAAGAATAAGGTGAGGCCAGCAGTGGGAACCTAAGGCAAGCTATAATGGACACAGATCGTGTCATTCCACTTGGGGGAAAGACAGTCTGCCCAAAAAGCTTTACAAAGGAATGTTACATTACAGAAAATTATTTCCTTTATGGACATAATGTCTGTGAGGCACTTACCCATCAGAGAACTCTATAGGACTTGGAGAGGGTGGTTGCTTTTTTTATCAGTGTGTGGCCATTTTTGAGTTTGGACTATTACTTTTAAGAGATTTACAATCATCAATGTCATTAGACTTTGCTCAAATCTGTTTTCAAATAAAGAGATTTGTTCAAATCCCCTATAAAGATTCCAGAAGACATTAAAGATTTCAGTAGTCCTGTAGCTCAAAAGATATCACAATACACTGAATGAAGTACTTGTATTTATATACTAAATTTCTGTATCCACACATAAACATTTGTATACATGCATGTATGTGTGTATGTATGTATGTACATATATGTGCACTACAAAGAAATAACTGAGTAGTTTCTGTCCTTCCTCCCCCTTTCTCTTTTGCTTTATCTCTCTCTCCTAGAGATGGACCTGGTATATAATGTTGAAATGCATAAGACAAAAGAAAAAGATGTGAAATAAAACTTCTTTAAAGCAATTGCAAATATAATACCACATACAGCATGAGTGCATGCTTGTACTTCTGTTATATGTAATATTCATAAAGGCTGGATCAATTGACTTACTGGATATCCAAAGTACATATAAAAGTCCCAGTATTATTTTTGTGTGTGTCTGTTATAAAACCACATTACCCAAGTTCACCATGCCTGCCTAATAAATGAACATGGATAAATTACTTCCTGCACTTATGAAATAGAAGTAAATAAAGGTAAGTCTGTGGAGTCTGATCAAAAATGATGAACATCGCCTCTCTACAGATCAGTTACTTATAGGAATGCATTGTTTTGTAAAGAAGGGTGACATCAAATGAATAAAACATTTATAAACTAGGTAAATGCTGCAGACAGTATAAATCTGAATCATAGCCTCATGGGATGAGAGCATACCTCTGGAGTATGCTTTAATTTCCCTTTCCTGATCTGTGATTTACTGTCTGCTGTTTACTCTGAAGGAGCTGATACTCTGCCCTTAATTTCTTGTATTTGTCAAGTTTACTTTGCTTGCATATCCTGAGAAGTGGTATGTGTCCATATTTCACTGTATGTGTCCATACAGTGAAGCACTGCTAACACTGTATAGAATTCAATCAAATGAGATAATGCAAAATGTAATGGAAGACTGAGCTGTCATGGGCTACATCTGTGCACGGGTTCTAGGTTATTTCTGTGCATGGTCCTTGTTTGCAGTATCAGTCTCATAAAGGACCTCTGGGCCAAGATATTTTGATTCTATTGCTCTCCTTGTGGAGCTCCTGTTCCCTCCAGGTCTTTCTATCTCCCCCTTTCTTTCATAAAATTCCCTGAATTCATGAGTCTCAGCAGCTGCATCAATACCCTTCTGGATAGAGTCTTTCAGTGGTCTTGTGGTAGGCTCTTATCCTGTTCCCTGTCTTCTCTCACTTCTGATGTCTATCCTGCTGCCCTTCTGAATGAGGTTTCAGCCTCTTCCTGAGGGTCCTCCTTGTTGTTTAACATCTTTAGGACTATACATTTTAGTATGTTTATCCTATATTATATGGCTAATATCCACCTATAAGTGAGTATATATCAGGTGTGTCTTTCTGCTTCTGGGATACCTCGCTCAGGATGATCTTTTCTAGTTCTCACCATTTGCCTGAAGATTCCATGATTTCCTTGTTTTTAATTGCTGAGTAGTATTCCATTGTGTAAATGTACCACCAAATTTTCTGTATCCACTTCTCAACGAAGGGACATCTGGGTTGTTTCCAGCTTCTAACTATTATGAATCAAACTGGTAGAAACATGGTTGAGCAAATATACTTGTTGTATACTTGAGCATATTTTGGATATAGTAAGGGGAACAGGGGCTGTCTCTGACATGAACTCAGTGTCTGGCTCTTTCATCACCTCTCCCTGAAAAGGGGGAGGCAGCCTTGCCAGGCCAGAGACCTGATAGACTAAGGTCAGACAGAAGGGCAGGAGGACCTCCCCTATCAGTGAACTGGGGAAGGGGCATGGGAGGAAAAGAGGAAGAGAGGAGGGAATAAAGTAGGGAGCTACAGCTGGGATACAAAGTGAATAAACTGGAATAAATTAAATAATATATAAACAGAATAAATTCATCAAAATATAAAAATGTAATGGCAACATTATCACTATTTTAAATAAATGTTCTCTATTCTATTTCTGGGAGAAATTCCTTTCCTTTGTTAGCAGGAGCTTCTACCATCCTATACTGGCATATAATGAAGATGCAGATTATCTAAGGAAACACACCATGATAATTGAATTCATATTCGGCCACACCAAAACAAAACATTCTCTAGAACCTTCTGAAAGTGCCTGATGTTATCAGTCAAGGTGAAAGTTTAGTTGTCCAGTTTTACACTCAGGTGAGCTAATAATCAGAGTGGATGCACGCTATATTATATTATCTATAATCTCTGTTAAACATAAATGGAAGAAAAGACACACTTTATGGTGTAGTCCAAAACCCCAAAATATACAATTTTGAATATTTTGCCATCAAGAAATAACTCAGAAAAGTTCCCTGTGCCCAGACTTTTTGGATCTGTTGCTGTCCTTGTGGAGCTCCTGTCCTCTCCAGGTCTTACTATCTCCCACTTCTTTCATAAGATTCCCAAAGTTTGGCTGTGCCTCTCAGCATCTTCCTGCAGGGTAGAGCCTTTCAGAGGCCCTCTGTGGTAGGCTCCTGTCCTGTTCCCTGTTTTCTCCCTCCTCCAATGTCCATCCTCTTTGTCTTTCTGAATGGGAACTGAAGATCTTAGCCAGAGTCCTCCTTCCTGATTAACTTCCTTAGGTGTACAGATTTTAGTATGTTTATCCTATATTATGTGTCTAATATCCACTTATGAGTGAGTATATACCATATGTGTCTTTCTGCTTCTGGGATACCTCACTCATGGAGATGACCTGAAACCCCTGCACAGAGGTAGCCTATGGCAGTTCAATATCTAAGTGGGCTCCATAGTAATGGGGACAGGGATTGTCTCTGACAGGAACTGATTGGCCTGCTCTTTGACCATCTCCCCCAGGCCACAGAAGAAGACAATGCACCACTCCTGATGAGACCTGATAGACTAGGATCAGAGGGAAGGGGAGGAGAACCTCCCTTATCAGTGCACTGGGAGAGGGACACGGGTGGGGAAGAGGGAGGGTGGGGTTGGGAGGGGAGGAGAGCAGGAAGTACAGGGGGTATACAAAGTGAATAAACTGTAATTAATAAAATTTTTAAAAAATAAAAATAAAGATCCATAAAGGATCAAAAAAGAAATAACTGAAGAGATACTGTATTAACCTAATTTAAATATTAGCTAACATATACACATATCGAAACATATAATAAACCTTTAATAGAAATAATAATGTGTTCATCAGATAACAAATAAATTTTACTTAAATTTAAAAAAGACAAAAGCATGTATTTTAAAAATGTTTTAAACTCTAACTGAAAATATTAAACAAGGAAACAAAAGCTAAAAAAAATAGGAATAATTAACTGAATAATGATGATAACAAATAAAAATTAATAGCAATAAATGAAGTGAAGAATAGGAATCAATAGAAAAAGTTGATGGGACCAATGTTTTTCTCTTGGGGGGTTATCAACAAGATGGGCTAATGTTTAGCTACAAAAACAAAGAACAAATGAAACGACAACTACTAAAATCATACTTGAGGAAAGGAACCCTGAAACTCACTTAAAGAAGTGTAGAGATTATGAAGAATACCATAAACAGCTAATTGCAAACATGTTAGATATTCAAGTTGATATAGAAAATGCCTGTAACAATACAACTACTGAAGCTTTGAACAGATCTCCCAGGAGCAAGGTCATTGCCACTCACAGACTCTCCTGTCAATGCCCTCCTGCATCTACCACTACATGAGCCAATGAGTTCCCAGGGTCTCTAGATACCAGGAGGCAAACAGTCTTCTAAGTTCTAGTAAAGCATAGATGAGTACAACTGAGCCAAATAAAAAAATATCTTTGTTCTTTAGGCAGTTGAATATGAGCTAGGTTCATGTACAGCAAAATAAAATTTGAAAAAAATGTGTGTTATGTCTTTGTGTGAATGTACAAAAGACTTCATCTAGTCTGCTAGAGTCCTAAGCTAAACAAGTACAGATCAATGGCCATTTCAGGCTTCATTTGGAAGGCCAAGACTTCTGTACACTCAAGAGTGTCTTTATGTCACACACCCAAAAATATAAACAGGCCTTATTTAATAAGCCTCACCCCTAAATGTAAGTTTTCTCTACATTTGCAAGGATGTAATGAGTTATTGAATCCAACTGATTACAGTCCATGTCTTGGTCTTTATCAAAAACAGAATGTGATACAAGAAGTTTATAGCACAGCCAAGATTGTTTATTCACTGGTTAGCAATTTTAAATGTAGACATGCTATAATTTTAACGGTATCTTGATCAATCATTAGTAACACATTACAAAAAGATCTGTTATTAATTCCAGACTCTGTTTTGAGAGATGAATACTCTCAGTCTTTGTGAATTCATTTCTTCATTAGTTTATTGTTCATCCTCTTTCATCCCATTTCAAAATTTATGCTATTTAGTTTTAAATTTAATTCAATAAATTATCATTGAGATGTCCAAGGCCATGCAACATGTCTGACACAATGATAGAAATGGGCAGTGTTGAGCACTCTCTCTGTTTTCTAAAATTTTGGATGCTCCCTTCCTGTACTCTGTGGCTATTGAGACTTTTGGGAGACTAAGGAGGCTACTTCCAGGCAGAATTCACTGTCAAAAATTTCCCCATCATATTTTTTTAAATCAGATTCCTGCAGCAACAACAACAAATCTTTTTTTCTTGCCACATACTTGACCATTTCCTACCCAGAGGAAGGGCTTTATTATCCATTTGTCTCTCTACCGTGTAAGCAATGATGAAAAGTCCACATAAACTCTGACATAGCCTGTCATCTTGTAAGCTTGTAGGTACTTATCATTTTGCAAAGCCCAATGTTGCTGGCAACTCTGCATTTCCGTTGCCAGGATCCTAGTAAATGTGTGTTGAATGTGGCTTTGATGTGCCCTCAATCCAGAGTATCTCTGACGGCTTTCTGGCTAAATCATTTTGTCTTGAGATTCAGTTGGAAGCTTATTTACAGAACAATATTCATTCTGAATGCCCCTGCTTGCAAATGCTTGATTTTGTATTCTCTTCAAATGTTTCTGTATAGTTTAAAAAATGTATCACACTTGAATTCTGCTGTGTGAAGCTGGAATCATTATTTTTAGAGAATAGGATCTCAACAAAATGAAACCCAAACCTCTTCAGTGAAAACATTATAGCACAGTTTCAGATGACTGCCTTCAGCCTGATTTCATGAGATGGTGTTAAGAAACAGTGAGAGCAAAGACAAGTTTGAAATATTCATCTTTTAACCGGAAAAAGAAAGAGTTTACGTATGCTTAGAATATAAGGAAACTGAAGTCATATTCTTGTGGTTAACTGAGTTCTTCATTCCCATAAATATGTTTAATTTGTACATGGATCTATGTATTCAGGAACAGTCTACGCATTTGGCATTCAGGGTTATTGAATAAACAAAGATTTTTAATTGACAGTCAAAAACATTCCAATTGCCTTAAAAATGTGCTCTCAGAGCAATGAGATGGTGCAGTTTGTGAACATCATTGCTACCAAGCCTGACAACCTGAGTTTGATTCCTGGAAGCACATGGTAGAAGGAAAGAACTGATTCCCTCAAATTGTCCTTTGATCTCCGTGTTCATATTGTGATGTATGCAGGAACATGCAGTAAATGAATAAGTATACATTTATTTAAAACTGTCATTCAGATGTAGAAGAATTTGCTATTATTTTGAAACAAATTGTTAGATTAGAAATTGCACTTCTTGGGGTCCCGAGTTCAACTCCCAGCAACCACATGGTGATTTACGGCTATCTATAATGGGACCCATGCCCTCTCTGTCATACTGACATATATCATGATAGAACACTCATATACACAAACCTCATATAAACAAACCTTGAAAGAAGAGTTAGAATCCTATACTTTTCCACAGCCAGTCTTGGTCATGGTGGTAGCAGATACAGCTATGGACATCTAGGTTATGATTATGGTAAAGACTTAAAGGATTGGACCTAGTTGAAGAGCAGTTGCCAGCCGGCAATATTTCTTCTGACACTCATTTTACTGTTGTTGAACTACCCTGTGGTTATGTTAAAGATCTAAAGCTAAAGCCTATGGCTCCATCCACTCGCTTTAACCCTCAGTAGCCCTGCTACTGAGCCGTCCCACCATGGAGGAAGGAGGCACCTGTCTCCACCGCTGCTCACATTCTCTGGCTTCTCAGACAACTGAGCATTTGAATTGCAAATTTCAACATTTTAATTCTGGTCCCTCTTGTCAAAATTATTTTTAGCTCTAATATCAACTACATTTCTGATACTTCAAATCTTAAAAGGCTTACATTTTCATTTTTTAATAAAAATGCTTAATTAATCCTTGCAAACATTGTTCTTATTTTTTACTTACTCCATTTAAATTTATAATATTATAGGTACATCATTTAAAATCCAAAAGTAAATTTCCCTGTACTATAGCTGATATATTCCACAGGAATGAACAAATGGTTAAGAGGAAAAAAATGAGACACTTAATATATTCTAGCTTTTTATGAAATAAGTAATAAGATCTGGAATCTTATTTACTTTTGCTTTTTCATAATTAAATGTATTTGCTTTCCACTACTTATAAACACAATGTATGCACAGAATTTAGAAGCCAGACAGGAAAAGCTACTGTAGCTCAGTTGCTAGAATGCTTACTTTGAATGAACAAAGCCCCAGGTTCAATTCTTCACACCCTATAAATGAGGCATGGTTGTTTACCTATACTCCTAGTGTTTTGATGGTGGAAATAGGATGATCAGAGTTCAAAGTCATTCTTTCCCTACATAGTGAATTACTAACCACCCTGGCTACACAAGACTCTGGCTCAATAAAAATAAAAAAATAAAATAAAATAAAAAGTATATTTTAAAAAAAGCCAGAAAAAGATTAGCTAGTGACAACAGCAGAAAAAAAAAAAAAGACAGAAACATAGTTTTGTAAGAATTGCCTAGGACAGCCATAGCAAAAGTTCTGTAACCTGGATGGATTTAAAATCAGAAATCTATCCCTTCCCCCACCATTTTTGAAGTAAGTTTTCCAAAGCCAAGGCATTGGATGGGCCATACCATTTCTGAGTTCTCAAGGAAAGAAATGGTCCCCTCCACCCTCCACAGTTACTAGTGTTGCTGGCAGCCATTTGTAATCCTTGGCTCCAGAACTCATCACTCCAACTGTGTCTCTGTCCTTCCAGGTATTCTTTTGGTTAGTTTATGTGTCTATTTTTTCTTCTTATTAGGATATCAACATTTATCGCATTAGGTGACCTCATCTTCACTACTTACATTCACCCAGGCACTAAGTCCAAATAAGGTCATATTCTAAGGTACTATGACTTAGGACATCCACTTGCCCTTTTAGGATACAATGACAACAATTTCCAAGTTTAGAGTTAATGATCTAATAAAATAGAGTGTGGTTTATTCTGATTAACTAATAGCCTTCTCTTATCCCTCCTGCTTCCTTCCTAGAATTCCATTTCAAACATTCACATCAATTTTGTTTTGTTTTAATTATTTTTTTGAAATATGGTTCCTCTGTGTAGCCATGGCTGTCCTGGACTAGCTTCGTAGACCAGAATGGCCTTGAATTCACAGAAATCCACCTGCCCTTGCCTCCCTGAATGCTGGGATTACAAGCAATCACCACCACACCCAGCACACGTCTTTATTTTTTGAGACCCACTAAGTTTAGGCAAAATCATCTATGTAGATATGGGGTTTGCATCTATACATTGTAAGTTGAAGATCACCTAGTATGTGCACAACTGAGAAGAGTAACTACATTTCCTCCCAATCCATCAGCAGCTAGTACTTTGGCAGGAGTAGTAGTGTTCCATTTGCCCTTCCCCAATCATTAATTGAATGCTAGTGTATCTGGTCCTTTGTAGACTTCTTTTCTTGATGTAACTTGATGAGCTGAGGTGAATGGGAAAGGAGCTCCCCATATCTAACGAAAAAGGAAGGGGGTAAGGGGGGAGAGAGAGAGTAGGACAGAGAAGGGAAGAGGAAAGGGACTACAAGGATGTAAAGTAAATGAAATAAATAAATGAGAAAAAAATAAACAAATTGAGACTGGTCCAGCTTGAGACCCATGCCACAAATGGAGCCCACCATGACACTGCTTGAAGAGCCAGGACCCAGAGGCTGTACAGCTAAGAGACATAGGATAGGATCAAAGAAAATTAGAAAAAAAATGTCAATGAAATTATTCCTAATGATATTCCACTATAACGTCAGAGTAAATCCTATCATAATCATAATCAAAGAGGCTTCATCCAGCAACGGATGAAAACAGATCCAGAAACCCACAGGCAAACACAAGCAGACACACTTCCGGAATCCCAGGGAAGGGGCGGGAAGGATTATAGGAGCAAGAGAGGTCAAGGACACCACAAGAAAACCCACAGAACCAACTAGCCTGGGCTCATTTGGGCTCATAGACACTGATCTGACAATAAGGGAACCTGGATGGATCTGACATAGACCCTCTGCATATATGTTATGGTTGTGTAGCTTGGTCTTCTTGTGGGATTCCTACAGTGGGAGGAAGGCCTGTCTCTGGGTGTTTTGCTTGCTTTTGGGTGCCTTTTCCTCTGGGTTGTCTTGTCCAGCCTTAATGTGAAGGGAGGTGTCTAGTCTAATGGCAAATTGATATGCCATGTTTGGGTGATATTCCTGGAAGCCACACCCTTTTATGAAGGGAAACAGAATGGGGCAGGCAATTAAGGAGGGAGGGACTGGGAAGAGAGGAAGGAGAGAAAATTGTGTTCGATATGTAATGCATGAGAGAAAAATAAATTGAACTTTTAAAAAAACAGAATAAACAAACTGTAAAGGCAAGTACTGTACTCTTTGAAGAAAGATAGGTTGAAAAGAAAGATAAAGTACATAGAGAAAACAGACCTACATTTTTTTTTCTATCTTTGAAGCTGATATTTGGGCCTCTTAAAATACAGTAATAATGATTAAAGAATTCTTCAAGATTCTTCTATGATTCTCTCTTGCAGCAGAATTTTAATCCCAGTGAAAATAAAGATGCAAAGACAGTTCAGTAATTTAAAACACTAGTTCTTTCAGGGAACCTGGATACAGTTCTCAGGGCCTATATGGTAGGTGCAGCTCAGTCTTCATTTGGAACCCTAGTCAGGGGAGCAGGAGATGTCTCTGACGAGGACTCTGTTGCCTGCTCTTTGATCACACCCTCTAGTGTGTGTGTGGGGGGGGCATTGGCAGGCCACAGAGGAAGAAGATGCAGGCAGTCCTAATGAAGCTTGATAGGAAGGGGTCAGATGATAAGGGTAGAGGGTGCCCCTTTTCTGAGAAATAGGGGGGGGAATAGAAGGGAAGAGGAAGGGAGGGTGGGACTGGGAGAGATGAGGAAGGGGACTACAATTGGGATGCTAATTGAATAGATTATTAAAACAAAAGTTTAAATTTAAAAATTCAAAAAAACAGAGATAAGAAAATTCTAAGGGAATGGAAAAGCTATTACATAATAGATGTGCAGTTCATAATCCCAGTGTGGGAATGCTGAGTTAAGTACCTGTTAGAAGGCTTTCTCACATTCTGTGGAATCTGCAAGGACAAACTCTGAGGATGGCCCATGTCATATTAGATACAGATACAAGACTGGAAGAAATGGTAAAGACTTAAAACACAGTCTATGCATTGTGCTTTCTGAAAATCTAAGGAAAGGGAAATACACTTTGGTCCCACAGTTCATGTTGCTAGGGTCAACAACCTGAAAGGAGATAGAACAAAAGTGGGATTGGATAATTGGGGTAGCATTGTCCCATCCCACTAGTTGCTCTGGCATGGAAAAAGCCATTGGAGTGGTCTACTTAGGTCTGAATACCACATAATTAGGTAATTCATGAGTTATGGATCACCTCTAAAAGGGTGTGATTTCAGGTAGGGCTGTTTCAAGGAGCCAAAACATCCCCTGATGTCTGGCTTGCTGAAGATAAACCTTAAATGGACCAGAACAACAATGGCACCATGAACTGGAGTCTTGGGAGCCTCTCCATGTTATCACCTGTGTACCACTCGTATGACTGCTCTACTTAAAGGCCCAAATGTATTGAATGGCACCAATCAGAGCAGTGTTGTGACTTTTTCTATAGTAGGGGTAGTAACTAGAAAAAATGAAAATATGAGACACAGCCATGTACACAGTAAAATTCCTAGTTATTTGCAGAGAAAGGTTCTCCCTGAAATTCTCATAAGGGGCACTGAAAGTCCTTTCTTCTTTAAGGTTTCCATGAACACATTCAGGAAAGCCCTTAGGTTTATACCCAAAAATAACTTAAAATTGTGCCATAGACAACAGACATTACACTTCATATCATTGCAATAGTATAAATCTTCATATTGAACAAACATCCATGAAAATATGAAAAATTTAATCAAAGCAAAAACTTGTTTTGATCAACTTTTTCTTCAGGTAACTATAAGCAAAACACAGTATCCACAAAAATTATGGACTAAATCAGCGGAATACAACCTAAACAATATGGCACCTACTGTAAGATCATATTATCTTGGACTGAAAGCTTAGCTCTGTGATTTATGCCCTCAGTTTTTAAATTTCTAAATTACACTGTTATGTCTCTTTCATAGGCTTTTTGTGAAGTTTATATAAAATAACTTCAGCATGTTGCCTTACATGCAACTTGATACCTCACACCTGTCAGCTCTTTTGCCAAATCTCTATGGGAATGAATATCGTGAAGTTATCTGAATCTGATAATTCCTCTCATCCACTGCATGCTGATGGGTCTTTACATAATATTAACCTACTAATAATTTTCCAAAAGGCTGACCTGAACCCAAAAGCTTCTCTTCGTGAAGCTGAAAATGACCTACAGAATCATTAGCCTGTGCCATATCAGAGAACATCCTGAGTAATGATTCCACTGTGACTTGTGGGTTGAAAGGAAGTATGAACCTTCCTCAGGGCTATCCTAATTTGTCAATGCATATTTGTATAAATAAGACGTGCGTGATGTGAAGTTATAAAGTTTCATCATCCAGTGTGGTTCTTTTATGTGTTGTAAAAGACCCCATCCCTGTGGGAATCACAAGGTCCAATAAAGTATAAAAGACTATAAACTTCGTGATGTGTGTTAATGAAGAAAAATAGCAGGCTTGCTTAGCTAAGTAAGTTTATTAGGGAACTCATTTGCATTTGCTTCCTCTTGGAGGTAATAGAAGATAAATTATATAACCAACACAACCAGGGGGTTATAAAAACCAGTATCATTATTTATGAATGCCTTATTTGAGAATAGTGCCTTCAAGTACTCTGATTTCAAAGTGTGACTGAATGAAAGATTGTGGTTGTAGACTAAACTCCTTACACCTGATAAAGTGATGCCAAGAAGAGAGAGAGAGTTCATAAGATGTATTAGAGCATCATCTACATTGGAGTTTTATTAGAGTATAACATGATCTGAATGTAGAAGAGACCACATAATTTTTAAAGTAGGAAAATGATTACCTTCTCAGGAGATCTAAATGCTATAATAGCCAGAACTAGAACCAAAACAACAACCAGGCAGCTAAGGATTCCATGGACATGCAGGACCCAAGTAGAGAAAAATTAATAGCCACAGCCCAATGCATGGTCTCCATATGTATTTCATGATTGCTATGTGGTCTTCTGAAACTGATATTAAATGACCTTCATATCTGGCACCCTATACTTTGTTTTGACTCTCCTTTTCTGCGCAAGGCCAAAGTTACAACTTGTTTCTAGTGGATTGGACATGGCAGAGATGGCAAAATGTCACTTGCACAGTCGAGATGTAAAAGGTGTCTTTTGTTTTGTTGACACTGTCTTAGACACGTGGGTGGAAGGTCCAAGTGGCAAGCAGTGGCTGTTACAGGGCAGCTACGCTATCGGTCCATCATGCAGCCAAAAGTAGAATTCTTTCTACAGCCATGTGACTAGGCCTTAAAGAGGGTCCTCCCCCAGTGTAGCTACCTATGGAGCTATTCCCAGTTAATCCCTTTCTGAATCCTTCTAAGAATTGCTCAGGCAAAGACCTCAGTAAATCCATGTCAGAATCCCTGGCCACATCATTTAATGGCATGCCCTCCTTGTGTGGCTATGAGTCAGGGCAGTTTGAAGTAATTTGTTTGACCATATGATATGTAACTGAAATGCCTTGGTGGTTAAAAGCTACAAGATCAAGTCCTTAAATTTCATATTGAAAACAAAAATTAAATTGAGGATAATTGCCAGCTTTTTCAGAGGTAACACATCCAAATGTGGCTTTTCTACATAGGCCGTCACTTTATTTTGTCAAATGTTTTATGAAGTACCACTGGAGTGAGAATGAGTTGACTGGTACCTCCATAGTGACTGGTTCAAATATAGGTTCATCTTTATTTGGAGGAGTGGTTCTCAACTTCGCTAATTCTGCAACTCTTTAATATTCTTCCTCATGCTATGGTGACCCACAGCCATAAGATTATTTTATTGCTATTTTATAACTGTTATAAATCATAATGTAAATATCTGATATAATATCTGATCTGAGACCCCTGTGAAAGGGTCTTTTGAGCCCACAAAGGGGTCAGGACCCACAGGTTGAGAACCACTGATCTAGATTTTATTTATTTACTTTATTCTTCAGGTGTCAGTCTTGCGTCCTCTGGATTACACAGATCCTATTATAACATCTTATATTTATGGTTGTGAGCCTAGCCTTTAATGGCTGAGCCATCTCTTTTTTAATTTATTTACTATTTTATTAATTACAGTTGATCCAGTTTGTATCCCAGCTGTAGCTTCCTCCCTTGTGCCCTGTCATCTGCTACATCTCTGCAGGGGTTCTAGGTTATCTTCATGCATGGTCCTTGGTTGAATATCAGTCTCAGAAAAAAACCCTGGGGCCAGATTTTTTTTTTGGTGCTGTTGCTCTCCTTGTGGAGCTCCTTTCCCCTCCAGATTTTTCTATCTTCCCCTTTTCTAAAAAAATTCCCTGCACTCTACTGAAACTTTGGCTATGAGTCTCAGCATCTGCTTTGATACCCTGCTGGGTAGAGTCTTTCAGAGGCCCTCTGTGGCCCTGTCCTGTTCCCTGTTCTTTCCCTCTTCTGATATCCATCCCATTTGCCTTTCTGAGTACGGATTACTCATATTACCCAGGGTCCTCCTTCTTGCTTAGCTTCTTTAGGTGTACAGATTTTAGTATATTTACCCTACATTATATGTCTGATATTCACTTACAAGTGAGTGTATACCATGTGTGTCTTTCTGCTTCTGGGATACCTCACTCAGGATGATCTTTTCTAGTTCCCACCATTTGCCTGCAAATTTCATGATTTCCTTGATTTTAATTGCTGAGTAGTATTCCATTGTGTAAATGTACCACAATTTCTGTATCCATTCCTCAGTTGAGGGACATCTGGGTTGTTTCCAGTTTCTGGCTATTACAAATAAAGCTGCTACAAACATGGTTGAGCAGATGTCTTTGCTGTGTACTTGAGCATCTTTTGGCTATATGCATAGGAGAGATATAGCTGGATAGTTGAGTTAGCATTATTCCTAATTGTCTGAGAAATCTTTTGTTAAGACTTTTGATTCATTAAAAATATTTGAAATCAAGTCTTGTATATGTGAGGGGTTGAATGTGAGACATGTAGTTTATTTTAGGATTTCCATTTACCTTCGGTCACAGACACAAGTTTCTTGTTGTTAGAGCTGCTCCACTTGTTTTTGGAGTTTGTGAAGGTTTTTATCTAAACAGAGTATACAAGCAGAGGCTGGCATATGCAAGAACCAGAGTCATTACCTGTGCTTAATATCCAGGTCTTTCATGTTCAGTAACGATGTCCAGAGATTCTGCTATATGCAGATAATGTTCCACTTGCTCAGATAAAGGACAGCACTCAGCCTGTCTGGGAAAACAGGCGACATGACCAATTTGGAAACAAAAAAAATTCTTTCTATCAAAGCTAGGTATTCAATAGAAACACCTGGAATGTCTAAAATATGCATTTCCATGCCAGGTGCCCACACAGGGAAAACATAATTCAGTTGGGACATAGCCTAAAATTAAAAGCGTTTTTGAACACTTTCTGAGGGATTGTAATGGGCAAGCAGGATTGGAAATTAGTGATTTAACACAAAGTTCCAGTTAAAATATCAAGAATTACAGAAGCTTGTTTCAAGTGACATAGAAAATTAGTGCTAATGCCAGGACTAGATGATGAATCCTCTGATACTGGATGCTTCACTGTTCAACCACTGAGTTTCTCTGCGTGTATTCACTATTTCAATCATTCATCAAGCAAGAAGATAATGAGAAATTCTCCAATATAAGAAATGGTGGGAACACAATGAAAAGCAACCCAGAAGCACCAAGTGATTTCTTTTCTTTTCTTTTTCTTTTGCTGTTATTTACTTGTTAAGACAGGATCTTGCCATAGCTCAGGCTGGGCTATACATAATTCCCAATCCTACATCTCAGCTTCCCAAATATTAGGATAACACATGTGCGGCATCACAACTAAGAAATTGCCTTTACATTCAAGACATGTATGCCAATGCAAAACAACTAGAGTGTATGGGATACCAAGTGATTTCTTAAGACAAATACTTTACACAAGATCTAAAGTAAGAAAATGTAACTAGATACAGGCAGGTATATGCTTACAAGCTTGAGCACATACTTTAGGAAAAGTATCAGATTTACTAGAATGTGCAGAAGCCTGCTTGATTAACAATGGGAAAGAAAGTACATTCAGGAAGGAAAGTTAGGAATTATACTAAGTATAACTACTTAAAATGTGATTTCTCAAAAATATTGACCTTATTAAGTGTATTGAGCTATTTTTCCAATGTTTTAACAAAATATCTTTGGGCAGGCATTGGCACAAATAGTGTAAAAGCACAAATAGTGCCAAAATCATGGCACGAGATCTGGTGCAGGCCACCTGCCTACAGCACTTCATGGAAGAGTGTATAATGGGGGAAACACACAAAAAGGCAATATGGCAAAATGGGGAGCCAAAGGGATGTGAAGGTGTCAAACTTTGCCTTATATAACTGTCTGGTGAGAACTCATTCAAATCTAATGAGAATTACATTAATCCTTCCATAAACAGTGGCCCCATTGGTCTAAGGGTGCCTCCAGCCCATCCATTTAATGAATCCATTGCAAAACTGGCCTCTAGAGGTCCAAGTTTATAATACATGGACTTCTGGGGCACAGTCTTTATCTAGATGAGGTTGGAGTATTTGTTGTGTAAGCACTATGTAAATGAGCCAGATATGGTAGAACATGCTTCTTGCCTGAGAGCATTAAAGGTAGAGAGAGGAAGGAGGATCAGAGCTTAAAAGCCATTTTCCACTATATACGCAATTAGGGGAGAGCCCGAACTAAATAAACCCTGTCTCAAAATCAAAGGTTGTACAAATGATAATAACAACTACTCTCTATTCATTAAGATGTTTATCCTGTTAGAACTTTTATAGATGAATTCAACAAAATATGATCATATTCATTTTTCCATTTTTTCCTCTCACTCAAAGTCTTACTCCATCATGCTTCCCAAACATGTTTGTCATGCCACCTTTCCTCTCTTTTATTTGTAATGCTGCTTATATATGCACACTTATGGGGTGATTCACTGCAGTATGGGGAACTGACTAGAGATGACACCCTAAAAGAATGATTCTCCATTCTGAGCACCTCAGTAAGGAGTGGGGCATGTTATGACTTAATGCTTAAGAAGGATGGTTAGTTTTCTTTAAGAGTATAGTCTCCTTCTGATGTCAATCTGCTTTGCCTTTCTGGCTGGGGATTGAGCATTTTAGCCAGAGTCCTCCCTCTTGATTAGTTTCTTTAGATTTTAGTAGGTTTATTCTATTTTATATGTCTATCTGAGTGAGTATATACCAGAAGAAGAAAACAGGAAACAAGCTAGGAGCCTGTCACAGAGGTCCCCTGAAAGGCACTGCCCTGCATAATAATAATATCAAAGCAGATGCTGAGACTTATGGCCAACTGTTGGGCAGAATGCATGGAATCTTACAAAACATGTGGGAAATAGTAAGATAGGGAGAGGACAGGAGCTCCACAAAGAGAGCAACAAAACCAAAAATCTGAGCACAATGGTCTTTCCTGAGACTGATACCCCAACCAAGTACCATGCATGAAGATAACCTAGAACCCCTGCACAGATGTAGCCCATAGCAGTTCAGTATCCAAGTGGGTTCCATAATAATGGGAACAGGGACTGCCTCTGACATAAACTGATTGGCCTGCTCTTTGATCACCTCATCCTGATGGGGTAGCAGCCTT
>CM053753.1:99807487-99829057 GCA_028658305.1 Pachyuromys duprasi | reverse complement strand
CCAGGAAATCAGGGATATTAAGAGTAGAACTACCATAAAAATAATAGGAATAGAAGAAGATGAAAAGTTCCAGCTCCAAGGACCCGAAAATATTTTCAACAAAATCATAGAAGAAAATGTCCTCAACCTAAAGTGAGAGATGCCTATGATCATATAAGAAGCATGCTGAACACCAACTAGATTGGATCAGAAAAGAAAATCCTTCCTCCATGTAATAATCAAAATACTAAATCCATAGAACAAGGAAAGAATATTAAAATATGTAAGAGAAAAAGCCAAATAACTTATAAAGGCAGACCTATCAGAATTAAACCTGACTTCTCATCAGAGATGCTAAAAGCTAGAAAGGCCTGGGCAAATGTTTTACAGCCTCTAAGAGACCACAGATGCCAACCTCAACTACTATACACAGTTAAACTTTCAATCACCATAGATGGATAAAACAAGATATTCCATGAAAAAAAAATTAAAAAGTATCTGTCCACAAATCTAGTCCTAAAGAAAATCTAACCCAATAAGGTTAAATACATCCAAGAAAACACAAGAAATGAATAAATTCACCCAAACAAAAACAAAGCAAGCCTCAACAGATATAAGAAGATTGAAATACCCCTTATTACACCACCATGGCTTAAAGTTGGACTTCAGTAACAGCAGAAACAACATAAAGTAACAAACTCATGGAAACTGAGCACTCTCTACTCAGTGATCATTGGTAAGGGAAGAAATAAAAAAAATATTAAAGATGTTCTAGAATTCGATGAAAATTAAGGCACAACATCCACAAATGTATTGGATAGAATGAAAGTAGTGCTAAGAGAAAAGTTCATAGCATAAAGAAATTGCCTTCATAAAGAAATTGTAGAGATTTCATACTAACAATTTAAAAGCACACCCAAAAGCTTGAGAACAAAAAAGCAATCATACCCCAGAGGAGCAGACAGCAGGAAATAATCAAATTATTTAAATAATAGAATAATCAATAAATTAGAAACCAAGAGAACAATACAAAGAATCAACAAAACTAAGAGCAAGTTCTTTAAGAAAGTCACCAAGATAGACAAACCCTTACCCAAACTAAAAGTCAGAGAGACAGTAAACAAATTAACAATAACAGAAATGAAAAGGGAGACAAGAAGTGTAGAGATAAGAATAGAACCAACTTTCAGGGATCTCAATGGCTGGCCCAACTTGAGACCAAGGCCATGGGAGAGAGCCAATCCCTAATACTATTAATGATATTCTGCTATGCTTGCAGAGTGGAGCCTACCATCCGAAAGTCTGTATACTATTAATCATACTCTGTTATGCTTGCAGAGAGGAGCCTATCATCCAAAAGTCTTTATCCAGCAGCTGATGGAAACAGATGCAGAGACCCCCTAGGCCAAAGTCTGGGAGTCTTATGTAAGAATGGGTAGATGGACTGAAGGAAATGGAGGGGTCAATGACATCACAAGAAAACCTACAGAGTAAACTAACCTGAGCCCATATGGTCTCACAGAGACTGAACCACTAACCAAATACCATGCATGGGCTGGTCATAGACCCTCTACACATATGAGGCAGATTTGTAAGTTGGTCATGTGAGTTTCCTAACAATGGGAGTAGGGGCTGTTTCTTACTATGTTGCCTGCCTTTGGGTCTCTTTCTCCTAGCTGGACTGCCTTGCCTGGCTTCAGTGAGAGCATAGTTCTGCTGCAACTTGATGTGCCAGGGTGTGTTGGTACCCATGGGGCATCTCCCTTATCTGAGGAAAAGAGATAGGGATGGGGAGGAAAGGGTGTGAGTGTGGGGCTGGGGAGTGAGGTGGGAGAGGCTTCAGCCAGGCTGTAATATGACTAAATAAATATATTAATTCTGAAAAAAGTATTGGACAGATCATAAATACAAGGTACACATCTAGCCAACATAAAATTAAATGGTGAGAAACTTAAAGCAATTCTACTAAAATCAAGGACAAGACAAGGCTGCCCATTCTCTCCATATCCATTGATTATAGTACTTAAAGTTCTAGCTGGTGCAATAAGACAACTAAGGATATCAAGTGGATACAAATCAGAAAGGAAGAAGTCAAAATTTCAGTATTCAATTATGATATGATAAAATATATATGACCCTCAAAATTCTACCCAGGAACTCCTACAGATCATAAACACCTTCAGCAAAGTGAAAGGACACATAATGAACTCAAAAAAATTCAGTAGCTCTCCTTTATACAACAGATAATGGACTGGGAAGGAAAATAGTAAAGCAACATCATTCACAATAATATAATACAAAACATCTTGGAGTAACACTAAAGAAGAAAGTAAAGACCTGTATGACAAAAACTTCAAGTCTCTGAAGAAAGAAATTGAAGAAGATATCAGAATATGGAAAGATCTCTGTTACAGAATATTAATATTTAATATGTATTTAACTTTTAGTTAAACAACGGTTATTCCTAAACCAACTGTATACCCAAATCACATGGAGACTAGGATTTACTTAATTAACCTAAAGCACATGCTGGGCAATGATTACTCCAGCCTAAACCTCCAAGCCTGCCTAGTTTCCTACCGTTCAGATTTTACACAGTATACATGCTTTTAGTCATATCTTAGGTCCGGTTCATATCTCCTCATGGTTCCAAATTCTCTCCTGCTCATCTCTCCTCTCCCCCTCCTCCCACTCTCTGCCTTCTCCTCCCCTCCGGACCAGGATGTCCCACCCTATTCTCTCCATTGCATAGCACTGGCTGTTTGTTTTATTGAAAATACAGAGAACAAACGGTGGCATGTTTACACAAACTTAGAAAGGTGATGCTTAGAATAAACATCACAATGCAATGCCATAGAAAATAACCAAAAGTTTATCCAACACCCCCTTAAAGGAAATTGGACATCTTTCTCATTATTTTTCTAGCTGACTTTTGAGACATAGAGAAATCGTGTTAGGAAATTTGGAAAATGATTAATTAAGCAAGCATTAATATTTGTGGTCCAGTCTTTGAATGTTGAGATATTTCAGGCTTAATAGAAGTCCTGATTGAACAGTCTAAAATGCTGGACCAATTGAGATTAGTGGCTCTCTTCAAAGCTACGTTGGGAGCAGGCTTTGGTGAGGAAGAGCAATGGAAGCAGTTGAGGCAGGAACAAGCAGAATGCTAGAATATACAAGATACTGGAAAAGATGTGTCAATGTCTCAGCATATGGGAAAATGAATTCTGTCAGGTTTGATCCCGCGTCTCCTGTGTCTGGTCCTTTTGTTCTGCAAACATAACTTCTCACAAGCATTATACAGTTCTAAAATTATAAATGTATGACCTGTGCAGGCTGAACCTAAACTTTAAACTTATAAATCTATACCAATTAAAAGAATCGCATAATGAATTTTAAGGATATTGTAGCCAAGGATTTAATGACCATTTAATATTGAAGTTCTGGCTGGAGACATTTTTTATGTCTCAGTCGGTTTCAGAGTGGTACCCATGTGAAGGGATCAGCAATCTATGTTACCTGTTTTGTTTGGTCTTGATTTTTCTCTTCTTGTGTGTGGCCAAGATCTTCAGGTGGTCTTCCTCTGTCATTTCTGATTTTTATTAGTTGATGAAACCCATACTTTCACTTATCTTGTATGAACATATGCAAAACCTCTTCCACTTTAGAACACATTCCATGTTCTCCACTTTGGAATTAGAGCATTTATATGCTCCTTCAATTCAGCAGTCCTTTCTAAATTTCTGTGCTTTTGCAGGTGTGCTACTTATCTCATTTAAACATTTTAAAATTGATAAGTCATTATTTAATCTAGTGTAGAGAGATACTATATTCCCCTTCTGTTTTATGACCATCTTTTTAAAATCACTGTTAGATATTTTCATAATTGTTTGACCTGTAGGATTATAAGTTATATCTGTAACAGATTTCATGTCATGTCTGAAATGTTGTGGAATTTCAATGGATATACATGCTGAAGCACAACCAACCCCAATTTGTAAGGGCATCTCCAAAACATTCACCATCTCTAACAAATGTGTAACCTTAGAATCATGCTATGCAGATTTTAAGAAAGAAGCCCACTGGAATTTTGAATATGAACCTATGGCCTGGTGCGTGTATTACAGTTCTCCAAACTCTAAACTGGAGTACACCAGCCACTGTCTGATCTTCTTCCAAGATAACACTAAACAGGATCTGCATTTCTACTTTAGTGTATAGATCTTTATCTAGTAATTGAACCTTAACAATACATACACAATCTTTAGTCTGACCAAGTTGGCCTATATATGAAGACTTTCTCTCCAGCATCTCAACGGGCTGCCATTTTGCAAAATGTTCAAACCTTGTGGATTTTTCTCATCTGGATCACTTCTTTTGGTGTTATTGTGAGTGCTAGGCTGGATTGCTCTGAAGGATCTCTATTTTGATTCAAAGATTCTCCCAACCTTTGTTCTATGGCTTTCAAGTTTTCATTTATTTTCTCAGTCTCTTCTTTCTCCAAGTCAGTCTTATCCTAATCTCTCCCAAAGAGGATATACAAAACTGAAATAATCAGTGAAAAAAAAACTATTTATATGCTAAGACAAACAAACTCAAATGGATCAACTGTGTCATTGTTTCTTCTTCCATTTTTGATATAGAAAATTACTTTTTAATCCCAAACCTCTACCTGAGAACATTACTTTCTTAGACCCAGCTTCCCTCCTAGACCCTAGTGGTTTAGATGCTTGGGCTTATTAGGCTGTCTCTGGCTCCTGCTTCCAGGGAGAGGTATTTTTTTCTGCCTCCTTCACTGGATCCTGACCCCTTCCTCACTCTGGAAAGTTATTGGGTCCACAAATATTTACTCCCCAGACTGCTGGAAAACCTTCTCAAAGGGATTTCGCTTTCTGACTTGACTAGCAAAGTCTGGTTTTGAGAAGTTTTCTTATTAAAGGGCCATTTTTTTTCTCACTCTCTACCCAAAGAAACTGCCTCTCTGGAGTTTCTAAGTACCTGGGCCCAGGCAGGCCTGCAGAGATGATACTCCAACCAAAGACCATGCATGAAGAGGACCTAGACTCCCTTTTCAAAGGAAGCACATTGGCTGCTCATTTTCCAAGTGGGTTCCATAGTAAGAGGAACAGGGACTGTTTTTGACATGAACTCAGTGGCTGGCTCTTTGATCAACTTCCCCTGGGCTGGGGTGCAGCCTTGCCAGGCCACAGAGGAAGATGATGCAGCCAAGTCTGAAGATATTTGATAGGCTAGGGTCAGATAGAAGGGGAGGAAGTCCTCCCCTATCACGGAATTAGGGAAAGGGCATAGGGGGAGAAGAGGGAAGGTGGGCAGGACTGGGAGAAGATGAGGGAGGAGGCTTTAGTGGGAAAACAAAGTGAATAAATTTAATAAATAAGTATATAAATAAAATTAAATTTAAAAAAGAAAATGAAAATATGAACCCAACTTGGAACCTTCCCACATGACTACCTCATAAATATGCTCTTACACAGATGCAAGCACATTTACAAGCATGTACACATCACAAAGCATTAATACATAAGAAGGTTAAAATGAATGTAGACAAATTTTCATGTGTCCAAGTATAAAGTTCTGAACAGAAGAACATTCACTTATATAAAAAAAAGTCACATAAAAATGAGGAAAGATGCACAGGAGAAAGAAGATGAATAAAGAAAACTCAAATGGGGTATACACTTCTAAGACAAACTTCTGAAAAACATAACAGTTTGCAAAAATAATAAGCTGAGAATTAAAACGTGTCGTTCAATGCAACAGATAATGGTGGACAGACGCATTAATGTAATATTTCACTAATATCTCAGAGAAACAAAACAATATAAAATAAGATTGCTCCCCACAACTGTTACATAACTAATATTAGAAAGAAGGAAGATGAATGTTTCAGAATATGTGCACGAAGTGATGGGAATATAAGTTGGTGCTGCCATGACAGAGCATGTGGCATGCTTGCATATATGTAGGGAATTGGCCAAGGATATAGAAGGCACACTACTGCTTACATAATCATATGAAAAGTATTGGAGCTTAAAGCAGTATGTGCACTACCAAGATTATTGTCACAATGTTTACAGTAGTCAATTTTTAAAAAATAATCAAATGTTTGTCTGTAGATGAATGCTGATAGAGTGTGTTTCTCTCCTTCTGTAACCTTCTTTCCATTTCCTTCATTTCCTCTTTTTTCCTTCTTTATGTCAATCTTCTGAAAAATCTTCTGTTCCTTTATTACTCTCCCACTTTTTTATAAGAGCCCCCACACATGTCTCCAAGCAGATATAAAAGCATAAAGCACACAGAGATTGTCTTGTACTGTTTATTCACTTAGTTATTTGATAATACCCGTGTTTTATTGCGAAAGTTTAGAATCAAATTTGAAAACCTTTTACAGAACGTGATGCAGTTAGCATAAAAGATAATAAAAGTCCAATGAAGATAAAGAATTAGATAGCCATATTTATTTCATTTATTATTCAGATATTTTGATATAGAGTTAGGACTTGTGATGATACTTGGCATTCCTGGTGTGAAAATACTTGGAATCCCTTCAATACAGGAAAGCTGAACATATGCAGAAACTCTTCAGTAGTAGCCACAGGACCAGTACCTTCTATAGCACAGTGGGCGGCAGCAGCCATAACCATAGCCACCATAACCACCATAGCCCCCATAGCCACAGCAGCAGCCTAGGCCACCAAAGCCATAGCCCAGGCCTCCATAGTAGCTGCCATAGTAACACATGGTGTCAGAGAAGGTCAGTTCAGCTGAGGAACAGCAGTAGGCTTCTTGAGTCTGGATGTCATGATCTACTGAGGGCCTTTTATATAGCTGGGTTGTTGTTGGGAAAAACCACAGGTATTCCAAGTTCCCACTGTGCTTCAGGCAACATCAGCCTGCCATGGTTTGTTTGCAAAGCTAAGATACATAACTGAGATGATTGAGTTCATATGTCAAGTTCATATGATCAATCATGAATTTTAGTATAAAATTCTAGTCCTGTTTTCAAGCCTGCGGTCATTCTGTATTTAGAAAATTTAATACCTTTGAAATTCTTTAATGCCACAGTACAAAATCACTGAAATAACCTTCATTCCCTTTAATGTCTGTTTCATAACGTTCCATAGGTGAAAGGTCATTGTGTTTTCTATTATTTTGTTTGCTGTGTAACTGTAGAATGATTCTATATGGAAGGATGTGTTTCTTTATTTTTCTTAATGAAGACTAATCTGATTATTGACTGTGTTACTGGTCACTTGATGATGGTTAATATATACATAAACATATTTTGGCTTTATTCTGAATGTGCCCTATTAAGGGTGTATTTTATCATGAATCTATTCTATTCTGTATATTTTCTTTCAATATTTTTGTACATTTTGTGCTTTTGTCATTTAGCTTTTATCACGATGGCTTTGTGTTATAATTTGAGATCAAGTAGCTCTAGCACTTCATTTCTTCTTTGTATTAATTTGTCTACATGATTCATCTAGTGCCATCATATAATGTTTAGGATTGTATTTTCTAATCATTTAAAAAGTATAATTGAAGTTTTGATAAAGATTTTTATGAAATCTGTACATTGCTTGCCAAAACACAATAATTTTCATGTCATTATTTCTTGTTGGTCTATGAACAGGAGCAGTTCTTTCATGTATCCTAGCTCTTCTTCAGATTATATTGCTTATAAAATAGGGTGCAACTGGTTATCATGATAAGCAAAATAAGCCAGAATGAGAAAGACATATGTTCAGCTAGTGAGATGGCTTAATAGCTCAGTCATATCCACCAGGTCTTAATCTAAGTTTGATCACAGTGTGTCATATAGGAGATGGACAGGACCCAGCCTCACACATTTTCCTCTGATATCCATGTGAATGATATGCCATATGTATGACCTCCATCTCAACATACCCAAAGAACAACCCAAATGACTAAATTGTGATAAAGATTAAAGATCTAAATGTTCATAAGTCTTGGAGAGATCCCAATGCTAATTACACTGTTAAATGTGCATATCATGAAAACGATTATTAATAAATTTTTGCTGTGTCCATAGATCAGTCCATCCCTCAACCCTTCATCAGAACCACTACTTACAGAGACACCCTCCCCTGATCCATTTGCAGAGAAAAAAATAAGTGATGTGCTCAATGTTAAAACGGAGACTCATATGACACTTGTTACCACAGATTCAGGGACCTTTGCAGAAAAGGGGACAGAAAGATGGTGAGAGTAAGAGGTGATAAATTGAATTTGAATTCACTGAGATTATGACAATATGCCCAAGATCTGAGGAAGCTTCAACCAGACAAAATCCCAGATTGGATGGAAAAGGGAGTTGGACTCCTGGTAGCTGAGACACCATTAGGATTTGATAAGTGCTGAAAGTTAGTTCTCATTGATGATGTGACCTCTGGCAATCTGATCACACAATAAAGTAGGCCTCAATTTCAAGACAAGCTGGGCATCACAAAATAGATTCCACAGGTGAAATTAGAAGGAAAACAGTAATCTCAAAGTTGGGTGGATAGTAATATGGCAAGGGTAGAAATGGAGGGGGTGATTATCTTCAAAATTCATTGTATGGAATTTTCAATTAATACATTTAAAAAAATAATAGGAACCTCTTTACACTAATAATTAAAAAGGAAGACATGCTATATAACTTATGTGGTACCTATTTCTGTGTAAACTGTGTGCATGTGTATGTGCAAGTCTGTGTTTATGTGTATGTGTTTGTATAACATATCTGCCAACCAGAAAGGGTACCATGAGGAGAAAAGTTATCAATAGTACGGGGAAACAAGAGAGAAATATAATGCATGGAACATGGAAACAGAGGAGCACTAGGGGATGGCAGTTTGGAATTGGATGTTTGTAGTACTAAATAAAATGACCAATGTGTATTAAATATCATTATGAACCCCAGATCAGAGTTTTTCATTTCAATTTTGTTTTTCTTGGTCATTTGTATTTATTTTTTTCTCATGATATTTTAATAGTGTGGAAATTCACCTGTAAATTTTGCAGATCAAGTGGAGGAAGCTAGACTGGCAGACTAACTAGAATGCGAAATTTCAGCTCCAAAGACTTTACCAAAATATATAAGGTGAACCACAAATAAGAAAGACAAAGGAATTAAGATTGAGCATCTTTCCCAGGGTCCTCCTTCTTGATTAGCTTCTTTAGGTGTACAGATTTCAGTATGATTAGACTATATTATACGTCTAATATCCACTTATAAGTGAGTATATACCATGAGTGACTTTCTGCTTCTGGGATACCTTACTCAGGAATATCTTTTCTAGTTCCCACCATATGCATGCAAATTTCATGATTTCCTTCTTTTTAATTGCTTAGTAGTATTCCATTATGTAAAAGTACCACAATTTCTGTATCCATTCCTCAGTTGAGAGACATCTGGGTTGTTTCCAGGTTCTAGCTCTTATGAATAGAGCTGTTACAAACATGATTGCACAAGTATCCTTATTGTATACTTGAGTGTCTTTTGGATATATGCCTAGGAGTGGTATAGCTGGGTCTTGAGGAAGCACTGTTCCTAATTGTCTGAGAAAGCACCAGATTGATTTCCAAAATGTTTGTACAAGTTTACATTCCCACCAGCAATGGAGGAGGGATCCCCTTTCTCCACATCCTCTCCAGCATGTATTGTCACTTGAGTTTTTGATCTTAGCCATCATGATGGCTGTAAGGTGAAATCTCAGTGTTGTTTTGATTTGCATTTCCCTGATGACTAAGGATGTTGAGTATTTCTCAAATGAGATAGAAAATGGAAGAAGGTGAAAACAAGGAGCATGATAGGAGCCTATTACAGAGGGCCTATGAAAGACTCTACCCAGCAGAGTATTAAAGCAGGTGCTGAGACTCATAGCCAAACTTTGGTCAGAGTGCAGGGAATCTTATGGAAGAAGAGCCAGATAGAAAGACCTGGAAGAGTCTGGAGCTCCACAAGAAGAACAACAGAACCAAAAATATGGGCCCAGGGGTCTTTTCTAAGACTGATACTCTAACCAAGGACCATTTACTGAGATAACCTATAACTCCTGCACAGATGTAGCCAGTGGCAGGTCAGCCTCCAAATTGGCTCCCTAGAAAGGGGAACAGGGGCTGTCACTGACATGAACTCAGTGGCTGGCTCTTTGATCACCTCCTCCTGAAGTGGGGGAAAGCCTTACCAGACAGTCCTGAGGAGACCTGATAGGCTAGGGTGAGATGGAAGGAGAGGAGGTCCTCCTGTCTCAGTGGACTGCTGAAGGGGCAGAGGAGATGATGATGGAGGGCAGGATTGGGAGAGGACAAAGGTGGGGTCTACAACTGGGATACAAAGTGAATAAACTATAATAAATAAAAATATAGTAAAGTAAGACAAAGGAGTACTACTAGGACTCTTCCCACATGTGCACCCTCATAAACATGCACCTGCTCACACATGCCCATGAACACATGTAAAATAAAGACGTTTAAAAAATCCACAAAGCTGTCAACATCACAAGCATAAATACATAGGAAGACTAAAATGAAAATAGACAACTTCTCATGTACCCACTTAGAAATCTCTGAACCACAGTACATTCAACTGTAGAAAAGATGCCTTCCACATATGAAGTAAACGAGTACACCAGGTAGGGCACGAATAAACAAAAATTATATCGGTTATACACAGCTAAGTTAAACAGCCAAATGAATGTACACTGATGCTAAAATGATGCAAAGATTAGAGCAGGTATTTTCCTAAAAAAATAAATAGGATGGACAATTGGATGCGATGACATGGCATTGTACTTCACTAATATCTGACCGATTCAGATCAATATGAAGATGAGACTTGATATCTGGCACCCCCCTTAGCTGTCAGATATTTTCCATTCGAAAGAAGAGTTAATGTGACATGTGCAGGAAATGTCACCCTTCTCCATTGTTGATGGAAAGGCAACTTGGTGCAGCAATAACAGAAAATAGCTTGTGGCATGCTTGCGGATACATAGGGAAGTAATGAAGTATCTAGAAATCACACATATGCGTACATATTTAGATGAAAAGTATAGACCTTGAATAAATGCATGTACTGCTATACACATTGTTATAAAAGTTATAAAACAACCAAGTGTCTGTCTGTGAATGAATTCTGTTTCTCTGACCTCCTCTCTTCATCCTTATTTCCCTCCTCTGTCTCTTTCCATGTCCATCTTCTGACATACCTTCCTCACTTTTACTACTCTCCCACTTTTCCAGAACAACCTACACATTGTGACCAAATAGATACAAAAGCACAAGAAACACACAGATTGTTTTGAACTATTTATTCATTTACTAATTTAATAATATACATGCTTTTACTAAGAAGTTTAGAGTCAAACTTGAAAACATTTTACAAAGCATGATGAAAATTGCAGAAAACAAAATCACAGTCCAAATGAAGATGAGGCATTAGATGGCTATGTTTATTTCAATTATTTTTCAGATAGCTTTGTATAAAGTTAGAATTTTTAATGATACATGGAATTCCTGGTGTGAAAGTACTTGGAAGCCCTTGCAGTCAGAATATCAGGACATCTGCAGAAACTCTTCAGTAGAAGCCACAGGACCAGTACCTTCTACAGCACAGTGGGCGGCAACAGCCATAACCATAGCCACCATAGCCACCATAGCCACAGCAGCAGCCTAGGCCACCATAGCCATAGCCCAGGCCTCCATAGTATCCGCCATAGTAACACATGGTGTCAGAGAAGGTCAGTTCAGCTGAGGATCAGCAGTAGGTTTCTTGAGTCTGGATGTCATGATCTACCGAGGGCCTTTTATACCTGTTGTTTGGAAAACCACAGGTATTCTCCATTTCCACTGTGCTTCAGGAAACATCGGTATGCCATGGTTTGCTGGCCAAACTAAGCTGCATATCTGAGGTAATTGAACCTATATGTCAGGATCCTATGGTCAAATCATGTTGTTTTGTGTTTTTTTTAAAACATAAAATGCTGGTCTTGTTTTCAAGACTTTGCCTTGTTTCGTATTATTTATTTAATACCTATGAAAATTTTCTGTGCCACAAGACAAATTGAATTAGCTCTGGCTCTATCTTTTGTTTATGTCAGTGATTTTTATGACAATACATAGGTAAAAAGTCTTTTTGTTTTCATTGTGTTTGCCGTGTTACTATGTCATGATTCTATAGAAATGTATTTTCTCTTTCTCTTTTTTTTTCTCTTTAGGGGCATTTTCCTTTTTCTCTTTAATTTATTTATTTATCAATTTTACATACAGACCACAGTACATAACAACCCCTCCCTCCTCTCCTCCCAGACCCAGTTTCCTACCTTCTTCCTCCATTTCCCCCTCTTCTTTCTCAGAGAAGGGAGCCCCCTGCCATGTGGCGCCCTTCCCTGCCACTTCATGTCACATCAGGACTAAGGGCATTCCCTTCCACTGAAACTGCACATGGTTTCCCAGGTAGGAGAATGTGAGCCCATGGAGGCCACTGTGTCCCTGTCACTGACGGCATCTGTTCCATTTGTTAGGGTATTCATATGATAACTGAGCTGTCCATCAGCTCCATACATGTAGAGGACTTAGGTCAAGTCTGTGCATGCACTTCAGTTGGTAGTTGAGTCTCTTTGAACCCCCATGGGCCTAGGATAGTTGGCTTTGTTAGTTGTCCCCTTGCAGTTCCCCTCTCTTTCCATCAGCTCTTCCACAAGAATCCCAGGTCTCCTTCTAATGTTTCCTAAATGTTTCTAATGAAGAATAATCTGATTATCAGTTGTGTTATTGTCACTTGATGACAGTTAATATGTACAGAAACATTAATTTTTATTCTGAAATGTTCTAATCATAATGCTCTTTTTAAATTTTTGTAAATTTGCTTTTATTACTATGGCTCTGTGTTATAATTTGAGATCCAGTTCTATGGTAGTTCCAGCACTCACTGGACTGACTGATGATAAGAGTCAGTAGTGCTCAATGATTTGAAAGGAAGTGTTTTCCAGACACATCAGAACAGATAATCATTTGACCTCAGAGACATTGTGTCAATGTAGGTATGAGCAATTTCTAGCCAGACAAAATCCCATATTGGGAGGCTTGCATTGGATTACCAGTAACTGAGGAGCCGTCAGGATTTGCTAGATGGTAAAGCAGGCCTCAATTCCAAGACAAGTTTGGTATCATCAACAAGACTCCAAAGGAAAAATTAGAATAAAAATAGTAATCTCAAAGTTGGGTAGAGAGATGATAAGGGTAAAAGTCAAAGGGTTTTGTTCTTTAAAGTTATCAATGTAAGGAATTTACAGTTAATTCATTTTAAAAATAGCAAACATCTTTACACTAAAACATTATGAAAAAAGACAAATGCTACATGACATATTTTATGCACAGAATAAATATTTAAATTGTGTAATAGTCATTCAACTAGAAAAGGCACCATAAGAAGGGAAGATATCAGTGTGATGGTTAAAGTAGAGAGTAACATACAAAAGACACAAAAGCTGAGAATGAGCATTTGGATTGAGTTGAATGAGAACTAAATGAAATGCCCAATGAGTATGAAGTAACAACATGAGACAAAGTACAGACTTTTTAAAGTCTGGTTGAATGTGGAAGTTTACTTATAATCCTTTGAGATCAAGTGGAGTAAGGAAAATTCTCAGACTAAATGGAATGGCAATTCCTGCTCTAATAACTCAACCTCAATAAAGATGGAGGAGATCAAGTGACAAAGACAGAAGAGCCAACTTGGAACCTTAGCACATGGGTGTGTACACAAACATGCACCTGCACATGCACTTGCATGTGAACACATGTAAAACAAAGATGCCATCATCACAAGCATAAATATATAAGGATAAAGTGAAAATAAACAACACTCCTTGTATCCAACTAAGAAAATTCTGAAAATCAAAATATTAAGTGTATAAAAAAGATGTCCCTCATAAATGAAGAAAACAAATACACAAGGCAGGGGATGAATGAACAAAATTCAAACAGGGTACACAGATAAACTAAACATCAAAAAATATAAGCAGATGATAAAATGAGTTGAGAATTATAGCAGGTATTTTTCAAAAGAATAGATACAGATGGCCAAATGGACACAATAATGTTCTTTTTCACTAATATCTCAGAGATGCAAATCAATATCAAGATGAGATTGTGCCCTTCAGTTGTCAGATAATTATTATTAGAAAGAACATAAATGAATGATTTGGAGCATTGCAGAAAAGAGCACCTTTCTCCACTGTTGATGGGAATGTGATTTGGTCCAGCCATGACAGAAAATAGCATGTGGCATGCTTGCAAATAAATAGAGGAGTGAGAGAGGATCTGGAAGTCACACTACTGCTAATATAATTAGATAAAAAAATGGTAGATCTTAAAAATAACTACACCATCACATTTGTTGTTACATTGTTTATAATAGTAGTTATAACAAGATGAAATTTCTATGCATAGATGAATGCCAAAAGGATGCATTATTTTTCTCTCTCCATAACCTCCTCTCCTCAATTTTCTTTTTTTCTATTTCTTTTCCATGTCTACTCTTCTGAAACATCTTCCTCTTCCTTACTCCCCACCCACTTTCCTACACCTCCTCATCCATGTGACTAGACAGATACAAATACACTAAACATACAGAAATTGTTTCATACTGTTTACTCATTTATTTGCTTGATAATTCAAATATTTTTACCCAAAAGTTGTGGGTTAAAGTTGAAAACATTAAAAAACATTATTAAGATAACTTTTTTTTTGCAGATGACAGTCTATTCTATGATTAGTAGCTAGTTGGTTGTGTTGTATTTCGATTATTTTTCAGATATTTGTTTTAAAGTTAGAATTTTTGATTTTATTCTTGAGTGACTGTTGTAAAAATTGTTGGAACCCCTTCCAGTAAGGAAGGCTGGTCAGCTGCAGAAATTCTTCCGTAGAAGGCATAGGACTAGTAGATTCTACAGAACAGAGGGCAGCAGCAGACAAACTTATAGCCACCATAGCTGCTTTAACCACCACAGCCACAGCCTAGGTCACCATAATCATAGGCCTTCATAGAAGTTGCCCTAGTCATATACAGCGCCAGGAGTGGACAATTCAGATGAAGTTAATCATCAGGTTCCTTGAGTCTGGGTGTCACTGTCTGCCAGGTATCTTTTATATATACTGGTGTTTGGCAGAGTACATCACAGAATAACATAGTATCACACATCCTCACTGTGATCCTGAAAACATCACAAGTGCCATGTTTTACTGGATGAACAAGGCTGCATAACAGAAATAATTATGCTCTGCGTCAGGATCATGGGTGTGAAAATGTGGGTCCAGTTTTATTTTCAACTCTCTAGCTCGTTTTATATTTAGTTTACTGTGTACATATGATCTCACTCTGTTACACTATATAAATAAAATTGTTGCCTACTTTTAATATATTTCCTTTACAAGACTGCATAGGTAACATTCTTTGTGTTTTCTTTTCTTTTGCTTGTTTTGTTATTACAGAACATATCTATCTCTGTGAATACATTTCTAGGATCTTGCTAATGAAGAATAATTTGATTATTGGCTGTATAATTGGCACCTTGTGGTGGTCTACATCTTATATAAAATATTTTCAGTTATTGTGAGTGAATTTTTATATATGTTGATTTAAATCCTTTAGAAAAATATCAATAACTATTAAATGGTCAGACAATTTGATACATGCTTCTCTTTGTTCCATGTCTGATATGGTAGTGTTTTAGATGTAACTGTGAAATATATCTTATTTGTGGTGGGTTCTCCAACATCAAATTTTAGTTATAGTTTTATTTTTAAATTGCAGTCATATTGGCTTTCAAGATGGTTGTGCAGCTACATATAATAATAACTGGTCTCTCAAATAAATTTTGGAGAAGTTCTGAGATTATGATTCAGTTGTAGAAACTTTGGCTTGTGTGAATAAAATGATAGATGCTACTCTCAGTATTGCTTCCCTCAAAAACTGTGTCTGAATTATTTAAAGGGGAATAAAAAAATCTACGAAATCTACAAATCTGTCAATTTGTAGTTGGTGGACAAAGACTTGGTATAAACAATGAAACTAAATCGTGAAAAAATAATAACATTTATGGTAATATAATTAAGATACATACAGATAACATTACACAGTCTGAGAAAGTTATATATGTAAATGCATATGTATATACCTGCAGATATAGGTATGTAACAACAATTAATGAAAAAAGACTGTAAATTTGAAGTAAAACAAGGATGGTTATATAGGAAGGTTTGGAGGGATAATCAAGAAAGGCAAAATGGTGTAATCATAATCTGAAAGCAAAAGAAATAGTAAAAGAAAAAAGAAATAAACTATGGAAAAATATAAATTCAGTCAGTGAAGTTGACAGTCAAATAGACACTTCTATAGGTGAGGTACCAGCCTTTGTTTGTAGGAACTGAATAATTTCAGGAGAGGCTCCCCTATTACTTTACAAAGCCTGGCCTCATTTAAAAAAACATATTATGTTAGGAAGAGCTCAAAGAGGTATATTTTTATAAGCCACAATGCTATATTTAAAGGACCCCAAGATTCTATGAGAACCTGGTAAACATTTTAAGCCTCAAAAAACACAGTCTAACAAATCAACCTACAAAAATCAGCAGCATAGTTACATAACACTAGTGAGCCTTTGAAGAAACCAAAGGCTGCACAAGAATCAGAGCCCTACTTGTTAGCACACTTATGAATCCCATAAAGCAGTAGAGTGGAAGCCATAGTATATACTCAGAGGCCATCGTGCATGCCTGCGCAGGCCCTGTGCTTCCTGCTTTCAGTCTATGAGTTCATGTGAGCTTTTCTTGGTTGATTTAGATGGACTTGTGGTATTCAACAACCTCTCTGTCTCTTATGTTTCTTTTTCCTGATTTCTTTTTTGTGGGGTTCCCTGACATCTGAAGGGAGGGATGTGATGGAGACACTCCATGTAGAGGTGAGTTTTCCAAGCTCTCTAACTCTTTCCAAAATGCCAGGCCATGGGTCTCTATATTTGTTCCTCTCTGCTGCATCTGTGAAGACAGCTGACCAAGAAGACACTGATCTAGGAGTGCAGCAGAATTATCTTTAGGAGTCATTTTATATATATATATTTTAAACCAGTATTACTTGGTTTTATTAGGTATTACCAGGTCTCTGGGCTATCTAGTCTCAGGGCTCAGTCACCCAAGTAATGAAAGTTTTGTGTTCTATCTTTTGAAATGGGGCTTATGTCAAATCAGTTATCAGATGGTCGCTCCCACAAGCTATGTGTCCCCATTGCCATAGTCTATCTTGCAGGCAGAATATAAAAAGTTTTCATCTGGCTTTGTGTTTACATTTTTCTCTTGAGAGCATGCAGAATATAGTTCTTATACCAAAGATGATGGAATGCAGGAATGAAGGTTCTATGTGAGCACGGGCTTGACATCTTGATCTTTAATGAGTACTGTAGGTGCTCTCTTTAGCAATGGGCCCTGCTGACAGTTTGTGGAGAATGTTCTCTTGGTCTCTTTTCCTTCTTTTGGTTTGTTATGTTCACACTTAAGTGATTGGTTTTGTTTTATTTTATCTTCTTTTATTTTTAGAAATGAACGGAATGAACCTATGCACTACAGTAAAGATAAACAAAAAAGCTTTCACTTAACCTGTAGATGAAGCACAATCATTTTTATCCAATAGAGTAACACTGGATATATCAACAACTGCAGGACAGGCCTCATGTTCAGGAGTAGTTGAGCAACATATAATTGTATTCTGTAATATTTTTGGTTGTGTGTTTTTATTTGGATACTGTTTGGTGCTTTTTTTTCTTTTTGGTGTGGGTTTGTTTTCTTTGTTTTGAGTGACTTGGGTTTTTGTTTATTTCATGAGAAAGGACTTAAAGTTGGGTGGATAGGTATAGGGAGAGTATCTGGAAGAACTCTGAGAGATATGATCAAACTATTTAAATTTAAAACTTGTTTTAAATTATGAGAAATAAATATAAACAAAAGAGAAATAAATAAACAAACACAGCTGTATGCATAATAGTTTACAAATTATCTTGTCCTAAATCTAATGAGGTAAGTAAACACTATAATGAAAACTTTCAGGAACTGAAGAAAGCACTAAATATTTGAATGACATTCCATAATCATGAGTAGTCAGAATTAATAATTTAAGAATTATATTTACTAAATTAACATAGAGATTTATTGTAATCTCTATCAGAGGCCTCATTATGTTTTTAGAAGAGCTAGACAGCTCAATGCTAGAATCGCGTGAAAAAGAAGAAATCTCTTAATACACAAAACAATGCTATGAAGAATAAGTGATGTTGGAGGTAATGCAATATATCAAATTATTTTATAGAACCGTAGTTAATGATACTAAGTGCCATTAGCAAAAAACAGACATGTGGTTCAATGGAAAAGAACTGAAACCCAGAGAGGAAAATTCACAGCATTACCATTACTTATGACAAGGGTATTAAGAAAGCTACATTGTAAATAGTTGTAGAAAAAAATGACATATATGTGTACAAGAAATAAATTAGAATATGAACTCAAAAGGGACCTAAAAAATCTTAATTTTAATTCTAAAATTCCAGAAAGTTAGCAGAAAACATAGGTAAATTTTCCAAGTTGCATTTTGAGGAAAGAACTCCAGTGGCTAAAAGATAATGTTCGAGCATGGTAATATGAAAACACAGCACAGCATGAAAACAAAACAAAACAGCAACAACAAAAACCTTTTTTTGCACAATACCAGTGTCTTCTGCAACTATTCATCATATCAGTGATAAATATCTCCAATACTTTAAGTTTAATGAAAATACACACTTGAGACTAAGAAAAGTGGTAAGAGGCAGAGATAATAAAGTTAATTAAGTAATGCCAACACAACTACAGGGGATATATTTCCTTTTCCTACAGCTAAGTATTGTGACTTCCGGTTAAGCCAGTGTTTATATTACAATGGCACTTCAAAGCGCATGGAAGTCATTTGGAAGAATAGCCAGTGCTCTTAGAACCTCTAAGCTATCTCTCTAGCTCCCTCAACAAGGAAAGGATACAGAAATTGTGGTACATTTACACAATAAAATATTACTCAGAGTTTAAAAACAAGGAAATCATGAAATTTGCAGGAAATGGTGGGAACTAGAAAAGATTATCCTGAAGTAGAAAATCACACATGCTATATATTCACCTATAAGTGGATATTAGCCATATAATATAGGATAAACATACTAAAATCTATAGTCTAAATCTATAGAAAAAATCTAAACTAAAATATATAGAAGCAAAACAACAAGAAGGACCCTCGGGAAGATGCTTAATACTCCTTCAGAAGGGCAAACAGGATAGATATGGGAAGTTGGAGAAGACAGGGAACAGGACAGAAGCCATCCACAGAGGGTCTCTGAAAGACTCTACCCAGCAGGATATCAAAGAAGATACTGAGACTCATAGCCAAACTTAGGGCAGAGTGCAGGTAATCTTATGGAAGAAGAGGGAGAGAGAAAGTCCTTGAGGGGACAGGATCTCCACAAGGAGAGCAACAGAGCAAAAAAAACTCTGGGCCCAGAAGGACCTGCAGAGACTCCAACCAAGGATCATTCATGGAGAGGACCTAGGGCCCCTGCCCAGTGTAGGTAGACCCTGCCTGGCAGCTTAGTTTCTAAGTGAGTTCTGTTGTAAGGAGAACAGGGGCTTTCTCTGGCATGAACTCAGTGGCTTACTCTCTGATCACCTCCTCCTGGGGAGTGCAGCCTTGCCAGGCATCAGATGAAGGCAATGCAACCAGTCCTGATGAGACCTGATAGGCTAGGGTCAGATAGAAGAAGAGGAGGACCTCCCCTATCAGTGGACTGGGGGAGGGGCATAGGGGGAGAAGTGAGAGGGTGGGTGGCACTGGGAGGAGACTAGGGAGAGGGCTACAGCTGGGTTACAAAGTGAATAAACTGTAATAAATAATAAATAAATAGTTTTTAAAAAAGAAAAAGTGGGGATGGAAGATGACTTGGTTGGTAGAGGGCTTTCCATACACCCAAGAAGAAAACAGGTGTAAATAAACAACTTTTCATATATCATCTCGGGATGTACAACAGAATAATCATTTGTACAAGCAAAAGTATGCACAAGGAAAGAAAACAAGTACATCAGACAGGGTGTTAATAGACATAGTTGACATGGGTTATACACATTTAATAGCCAAAATAAAATTAATGCTAAAATGAGTAGAGAATTAGAACATACCTTTATAAAAGAGAAGATCCAAATGACCAAAAAAGGCAGAATACTGTTCTACCCTACTAATATATCAGAGATGTAAATCAAATCAAGGATAAGATGCGTTTACAGCCCCAAACTGTTAGATAATTAATATTAGGAAGAAGAAAGATGAATATCACAGAGCATGTGGAAAAAAGGGCTGCTTTCTGCACTGTCTGTGGGAATGTGAGTTAGTACTGCTGTGACAGGAAATAGCATAGCATGTGCCACCCTCTGGAAATTACATACATATGTGCATACATACACGTATAAGTATGCAATATACACATATGATATATACCATATATGTTAGTATATACATACTAAGTATTATAAATAATCTGTGTGGATGTGTGGATGTGTACCTGTGTGTGATAGGAAGTGGAAGTCATACTAATGCATATTTAACTAAAGGAAATCTAGTCCACTTCAAAGTCCTACCCACACTAGCAAGTTCACTGTCGCATTGCTCACAATGGCAAAGGTATAGAACAAACGTGCATCAGTAGATCTAGCTGTCTTTCTTTTTTCATTTTTCCCTCCTTCCCAGTTTTTTCCTATTTCTTCTCCGAGTCCATCTCTTCCTGTCCTGTGTATCTCCCTTATTCCTTTCCTATGTGACTGTACAATGTGACCAAACAGACACAAATCCACAAACATATGAAAACTGATAAACTATGTGTAATAAACTACAAGAAAGAAATATTCACAGTGGAACCTTTATTTGAGAATACTTATATTTTTTACATCTAGTTGAGTCATATTTGATCACGTTACACAGTGTGTTGAAGATGATGCCAAACTACAAGTGCTCACACACCTCAGTTGCTGGTGAGAGCATAAGCAGAGGATGCTCAATTCCATGTTGTTGTTTTAACCGTATTTAGTTATAGAGTCAGAATATTTGAAGTTAGTTAAGGGTTCTTGATATGAAGAACATTGTAGGAACTTGAGTAAGACAGATGGTTACTGTCAGCATTCTGGGCAGCTGTAGAATCTCCTCAGTAGAAGCCATAGGACCAGAACCTTCTGCAGCACAGTGGGCGGCAGCAGCCATAAGCATAGCCACCATAGCCACAGCCATAGCCACAGCCACAGCCATAGCCATAGCCTAGGCCACCATAGCCATAGCCCAGGCCTCCATAGTATCCGCCATAGTAACACATGGTGTGAGGAGTGGACTGTTCAGAGGAAGACAAGCAGTAGGCTCCTGGAGTCTGGGTGTCACCATCTGCCAAGGCCTTTTATACACCTGGGTTGTTGTTGGGAAACCACAGGCATTGTGATGTCACACATCTC
>CM053753.1:99791354-99806987 GCA_028658305.1 Pachyuromys duprasi | reverse complement strand
TAAGTGGTAGTTGGATGAATATGTGTAGATCCAGAACAGAAATTGTCCTGTTCTTGTTCTATGAATTTAATTGACATGAGACAGGTTTTCTTACTACCTGGCAACCAGTGAGCCCAAGGAGTCCTTCCATTTCTTAACCCTACAGCACCTATCTGAGGAATGTAGCTTGTCACGTGGGTTCAGGGGGGTTAATCTAAGGTTCTTATGCTTTCACAGCAGCTATTCTTGTCTGTTGAGATACCTCTCCAGCTCTCTGGTAAACTGACAAGATGGTGCCAGTGCACTCCTAAAATCCAAGTTGAGAGCAGGTGTGTGCTCTGGTTACAAAACAACAAAACGCTAACCAACGTTGCCTTTGGGTTACCCATACAATTGTAGTGCATTCCACAGTGACATCTCCATTACATGGGTTCTCAGAGAGAAACATGAGGAACATACAGTTTCTTCACATAAGATGGTTTTATTTTCTTATGATTTTATACAATATTCAGGAAAACTGCACTCTGGTATATGTCCGAATGTGCTAGCACTTGCCACCAAATGACAAATAAGGTAACTAATAATTAACTTACAGTTCATGGGGAAAGTGGCAGAAATGTACTCCTTTGTGTAAGATAGATTCCAAATAACAAAATCAGAATAACAGGAAGGAAAACACAAAAAAAAAACATTCCAAGGGGTAAAGAAAGCCAAACAAATGTAAAAAAGAGAAAGAAGAAAACTATTTAATGATTTATATCATTTGACAGAATTACATCATGCATTCTCTCAACTAACTAAAAAATGGCTCAAAGTTTTGACAACTGAATCAGGCTGTACATGGGATCATGGGATCCTGATGTAGGAGCACACTTATTTAAGTTATGCAGCCTTGTGTACTGATAAACCATGACACTTGTGATGTTTTCTGAAGCACAGTGGAGACGTGTGTGATGCTGCAATGCCTGTGGTTTTTTGCCAGCAACTACCCATGTGTATTAAAGGCGGTGGATGAATGGTGACATTCAGACTCAAGAAACTTACTGCTGTCTTCAAGTGATCACCAGTAATTCATTGCTACTTACTGATACCATGTGTTACTATGGTGGATACTATGGAGGCCTGGGCTATGGTTATGGTGGCCTAGGCTATGGTTATGGCTGTGGCTATGGTGGCTATGGCTATGGCTGCTGCCGCCCTCTGTGCTGTAGAAGGTACTGGTCCTATGGCTTCTTCTAAGGAGTTCCTACAGCTAACCTGCTGTTGTATGGTTGTATGGTTGTAACCTGCTGTCTTACTGGAAGTACCTACAAGCTTCCTTGCATCAGAAATTCTAATTTCATATTTCCCATTATACTAAATAGCCAATCTTATACTAACATTCCCATATTACTTCTCACCTTCAGTTGGACTGGATGACAGCTTACAGAGAAGTTCTTCATTGTCTACATTACATTAGCCTTGTAAGGTGTGAGAAGGTGCACTCTCACATTTTGTGTAAAAGTAGATGCTTTTCAATAAACTATTTCATTAAAAATACTATCTTATACTTGTACTAAAAATCTTCATCATTCTGGGACATAGGTTTGTGTATTGTGTCTAGTTTATCACATATATGAGATTATTTGTGGATAAATGACAGAGAAGTAGTTGAGGGAGAGGGAAAGGAACAGATTGAGGGAGAAAATAAAGAAAGTAGGTGGGGAGGGATATATTTCTTTTCAACATTCATCTATTGATGGAAATTTGGGCTGCTCTTTTATTATTAAACATACAAGATTGTCTTTTATTTATAATGAATTAACTTTGATTTTGCTATTAAATAGAATTTAACTTGATGAAGTATCATTTCCTCCACTTTTTAAAATTTAGTTTTCATTTTCATTTGTTTTTAATTAAACTTTTTATATTAATTAAAGTTTATTCACTTTGTATCCCAGCTGTAGCTCCCTCCCTCATTCCCTCCCAATTGCACAATCCCTCCCTTATCTTTTCCCATGCCCCTCTCCAAGTCCACTGCTAGGGGAGGTCCTCCTCCTCTTCTATCTGACCCTAGCTTATCAGGTCTCATCAGAACTGTCTGCATTGTTATCCTCTGTGCCCTGGCAAGGCTGCTCCAACCACATGGGGAGGTTGTCAAAGTGCTAGCCATTGAGTTCATGTCAGAGACAGTCCCTGATCCCCTTACTAGGGAACTCACTTGGACATTGAGCTGCCGTGCGCTACATCTGAGCACGGGTTCTAGGTTTTATCCATGAATGGTCCTTGGTTAGAGTGCCAATGTCAGAAAAGACCCCTATGCTCAGATATTTTGTTTTTGTTGCTCTCCTTGTGGAGCTCCTGTCCTCTCCAGATCTTACTACCTCCCCTTTCTTTCCTAAGATCTAGCTATATCACTTCTAGGCATATATGCAAAATATGCTCATGTACGCAACAAGGACATTTGTTCAACCATATTCATAGCAGTTTTATTCATAATAGCCAGAGGCTGGAAACAACCCAGATGTTCCTCAATGGAGGAATTGATACAGAAATTGTGGTACACTTATACAATGGGATACTACTCACTAATTAAAAACAAGGAAATCATAAAATTTGCAGGCAAATGGTGGGAACTAAAAAAGAGCATCCTGAGTGAGGTATCCCAGAAACAGAAAGACACACATGGTATATCCTCACTCATAAGTGGATACTAAACATATAATAAAGGATAAACCTACAAAAATCTGTACACCTAAGGAAATTAAACAAGAAGGAGGATCCTGGGTAAGATTATCAATTCTCTCTCAGAAAGACAAATGGGATGGACATTGGAAGAAGGAAAAAATAGGAAATAGAACAGGAGCCTTCCACAGAGGGCCTCTGAAAGACTCCAACTAGCAGTGTATCAGGTTTTTTTTTTTTTTTTGAGAATTTCATACAATATAATTTGAACATACTTACCTTGGACCCTTTTCCTCCCAAGTTCACATCCCCTTCCTTAACCACCCAACTTTGTATACTCTTTTAAAACAAAACACTCCTCCCTCTTTAAATCAAATAGAGTTTTGTGCCCATGTAATCTTGGTTAAATGGTTATCCATTGAAGCTTAGTCTACTCACCAATGATTGCATCTTTAAGGAAAACTGACTCTTCCTCTCCAGAAACCATCAACTAACAATAGACCCATATCTTGGGGTAGAAGTTCGTGACTGTGTCTGTCTCCTTGCTGGAATTTTGTCAGTCCTCAGCCTGTATGGGTCTTGTGAATGCTGTCTCAGCTGCTGTGATTTCATATGTACAACTGATCTTCTTTGTCCAGAAAACATGATTTCCTGATACTCACAGTTTATGACTCTTACAATCTTTTTTGCCCTTCTTCTTCAACTATATCTGATATTTGTGAAGATAGGCTGTGATATACTTGCCATGTTTAGGGAGAGGCTTCCCTAGTCTCTTATTTTTGGTGCTTTGATAATTTGTGGGTTTCTCCTGTGTTAATCACTATCTTCTGAAAAATGTTTCCATGATTAGCATTGAGAAATACACTGATTTACTTGTATATGATAAGCCATTAATAGTTGTTAAATTCTACCTTTTCTATCATTAGAAACATCACAAAGAATTTGGTAGTTGCAGATCTATCTTTGAGATTAAATTCTTTTGTCTTTTGTTAACTTTTCCTAAGTACACTAAACAAGTTCTATGACTATTCTGACAGTAGTCTACACAATGTTTTCTGCAATGGCTGTTATCATACACATCCATAACTGATCATTCAGAGTTTCTTTTCGTTCCCATGTTCTCTAATAACCATGCTCTCTGTAGCCATTTCATTATGGGAAGTCAACTGGTGTTGTCACCCACAAGGCTCTTTCCTCCCTTTTAAATTCTTTGTGAATTTCATACAATATATTTTGATCATATCCACCCCCAACCTCCTGTCTTCCTATACAGTTTTCCCTCTCAACCCAGTTTTGTGTTCTTTTTAGTTCAGTAAAATGTGTGCTGCCTATACAGTCACGGTTGTGTGGCCTTAGTTAGATGGTAAAGTGGCCATATGGTTAAGAACACTGACTCTCCCAAAGTCATCAGCTATCAGCTGCCAATAGCTCTCTCCATGGAGGAAGAACTTTGTACTTACCTCCACTTTTTTATGATGGAATTTTGTCAGGCAGATGTCTTGCATGTGCTGTTTCAACTGTTGTGGCTACTCTGTGAACCTGTTCTGCTATGTCCAGAGAACAGTTTCTTTTTGTCATCTGCATATTTTAGCTCTAGAACTTTTCTGTTCCTGCTGCAATGATCTTTGAACCTTGGGGAGAGAAAGTTTAACACAGATATCTTTCTATATTATATCTTCCTAGTGCTTTTTGCATTATGTTATCTTTTACACCTTGATGGTTATTAACTACCATCAAAAGTAGATTCTCTGATGAGAGTTTAAAGATGAACTAATGTATGGGTATAATGAAGTCATTGAGAGTCAATTTAATACTGTGATCACTTAGTAGAGTAATAATGTTATCTTCCTTTAGTCCTTGACCTATCTATCCATAGGTTTTTAGCCCCAATAACAGTACCAGGTATGGGTTTCATCTTGGGAAGCAGAACTGAAATGCAATCAAAGTGTTTGGTTACCTCTATGGTATTTGTTACCCTATTATATCAGTGGACTTGAAAGAACAATTCTCAGTTTCATATGGAAAAACAAAACAAAACAAAAAAAACCAGAATTGCTAAAACAACCCTGTACATTAAAAGATCTTCTGGAGATATCTCCATCCCTGATCTCAAGCTGTACTATATAGCAACTGTAGTAAAAACAGCATGGCTCTGGCATAGAAACAGAATGGTGGATCAACAGAATAGAATCAAAGACCCAGAAATAAACCCACACACTGACAGATAGTTGATTTTTGACAAAGAAGCCAAAACAGTTCAGTGGGAAAAGGTTGATGTTTTCATTCCTGCCCCTTTCCTGAAATATAAATTAAAGAAGGTAATAATGACACCAAAGACCAAGTTCATACATAAAATATGGCATCAAAGTAAAATGAGTTCTCCTGTTGTTTCGCCTGCTAAACTAACACACAGATTACTCAGGAGAATAAGAGGAAGACTCTGCATTTTGGAGAGGGTTCTGGACCAAGAGCAGCAAACATTGTGCAAAGGAAGCAGAGGCATGGCTGCAGCCACCCATTGAACACACATTTAAAAGGATGGCTTTGAATGCTGTTCAGTTTTCTACACTTAAATAGAAGTTACCTGACTTATGGTACTGTGATCAGTCAATGCATACATGGAAAACAATGCTGCTTATATTAGGGACAAGAGAAGGCTGCCCACTTTTCCATACCTTTTCAATATAGTACCTAAAGTTCAAGCCAAATCAATAAGACAACTGAAGGACACTAAGGAGATACAAACTGGAAAGGAAGAGGTCAAAGTGTTGCTATTCACAGATAAAATGATACTATATATACGTGAACACCAAATTTCTACCAGAGAACTCCTACAGCTGATAAACACCTTCAGTAGTCCTCCTTTATACAAATGACAAAAGGGCTGAGAAAGAAATTAAGGAAACAACACCCTTCACAATATCCATAAAAGTATGAAATACCTTGATGTAATTCTAACCAAACAAGTGAAAAACCTGTATGACAAGAACTTCAAGTCTCAGAAGAGAGACCCCGAAGAAGGTATAAGAAGATGGAAAGATATCCCATGCTCATGGATAAGTAGGATTAATATAGCAAAAATGGCCATCTTAGCAAAAGCAATCTACAGATTTAATGCAATTCCCATCAAAATTCTAACACAATTCTTTACAGATCCTGAAAGAATCTAAACTCCATATGGAAAAAATATTTTTTTCTTCATTGATATCTTATAAGTTAATATTTACTGCTCTGGCAAATATTCCTGAAATTTTTATTTTATATAATGATACCCTTTATCACATGTTCTTATATATCCATAGGTACAATAGAACTGTTTACGTTTCTTCTCTTCCAAACATATTCGTACCTTTAAAACCTTATGTTATAATGAGACTAAAATTTCTCTAAGCCCTGCACTCTAAATAATTGCACCCAAAATATGTTTCTGAAAGGGTTACATTACTTGTGTTTCCAAGTGGAACTTACTCCACAGCATTTTCTGAAAACAACTCCTCATTATTTCCTCTGTTTCTACTTTTTTAATTTACCATAAGAGCATTAAACTTCTTAGGATCTTTTCTTAGAGGCATTTCATGATAAATATTCCAATAAACGTCTCTTTGCCAAAATTGAACAAGATTTGCTAAAGGAGGAGAAAGCCATATTATCTCAGAAAACTAGAGGAACCATATGTGACTTTGGAATATGTAAACTTTTATCTGAATCACTTACTACTCCCAAGATCCTTGCAGCTCTCTGTCCTCTAACTCACTGAAGTAGAGGATTTCTGGTCAGTGAAGGAGACACATTTTACTCGGCATTTTTACTCCAGAATTTCTTGTAATTGAAGCATTTCTTTTCTGGATTATGGATAGTATTTTCTTCTAAGTTCAATTAGCATTATTTTTGACATGCACATACTATTATTGAGAATATGTGATTTATAAAATTGTGCAAACTAATGCCAGAATTTTAATTATGTTGCAAAGCTAAATTTGTTTGATTTCTTTAAAGATTTCATTTTAAAGTGCTTAATTAAATACTTGTTGATAAAAATATTTGTGTAGTGAAAGGAAATAAGAATTATTCCAGGCATGCAAACATGACCACACAGCTTTGTATATAGGTGGTGACATGAGGTCCTCATGTCAGTGTAGTATTTGCTCTTACTGAATGATCTCTCTAGTCCTCCCAGAGCAATGTTCATAGGGTTAGATAGACTTCTTCATTGTCTGTATTCGATAAAATAAGTGATGCCTGTTGTTGTAGGGATCAGATTATGTTGTGACTAAATGGCACTAGCTAGATTAATAAATTACAAAAGATCCTTTTACATTAAATGACACAAAGTAATGTCAACATAATCTGTAAATAATACATTGATAGAAATCTAAGAAGAGATTATATGAATATTGTGAGGCAAATACAATCCATACATATTCTCATTCAAGAGGGTTGAGTTCACCACAAGAAAACAGCTCACAGAATCAACTAAGCAGTGCTCATAGAGACTCACAGAGACTGAAGTGACAATCAGGGAGCCTTGTAAGGGTCTGAGCTAGACCCTCTACATATGTTACAGTTGTGTAGCTTGGTGTTCTTGTGAGACTCCTAACAGTGGGAGCTGGTGCACTCTGACTCCATTGCCTACTCTTAAGACCCTTTTCCCTCTACTGGGTTGCCTTCTCCAGCCTTGACATGAGGGTATGTATCAAATCGTAGTATAACTTGTTTCATGTTTGGTTGATAGCCCTGGGACGTGTGCTCTTTTCTGATGGGAAATAGAGGAGGAGTGGATTTGAGTGATATGGGTGGTGGTGGGAAGTGACTTGGAGAAGGGGAAGGAGAAAAACTATGCTTGAGATGTAATGTATGTGAAAAGAATAATTGAAAATTAGAGTATTTAAAGAAATGTATTAAAAATGAGCAACAGTTGGTTTAAAGTCACCCAAGACACAGCACACACTTTCTAAATTTTAACTTCTAGTCGACAATAACTATAAGATATTATTTAAACTGGTTCCTTACCAGAGAAATGTTAAGTCAATACACATTAAGATTAGTAACCATCACATGAAAGAAAGTAGATAATTTTTAAACATTAGCTACAGTATAGACCAAGTGGAACTTTCAAAAACGGAAAAAAAACCTTTTTCTATGCTTAATTCTATGAGCCTGACTCTGTGATCTTAAGCACTGAAGGAGCAAAATATAAACAATTATACTTACAAAAATGTGGACAGAAGGATTTACAACAGCAGTGGTCATGACAGCTGAAATGCAGTAATCACAAATGTCTGTGTATGAGACAAAGGCCCTGTGGAAAATTCAGATGATAGAATACTAAAATTCTTAGTTCTGAATGGAACCTTTCACCAAAGTGGATTTTTAATAAAATCTGCACGCTATAGTATTTGTGTTACTTATATCTAAGAAGTCATTTTTTCTTTATTGAGTTATATTCAAATTGCATATAGGTCAATGCTATATTTTTCCAGTCTGCTTGTTGTTCTCCCAGAATGGTAAATTTAGAACATTTACATTTTATGTAATTTTGGTGTTTGAGAGCATCAATATGTCAGTTTGAAACTGATTTCTATTTGTTTTATGTTTGTCTTTGGTTTCTGGATTTGTTTCCCTTATTTTTAATATAATTGTTTTACTAACCCATATCATAAAATCTGGAAATTAAAGAGGATATCAGAAAAATATCCAGGATTTTAGAAAAAAATGAAATGAAATTATTTTACTATTAATGAGGTTATAACATAATTTTTTATAATGTCAGGTAAAATTGGATCTTTCTTCTCAGTGAGTCTATTTTTTTAATGAATATAAACTTAATGTAGCTAAAATATCATTTGAAAAGACATGTTTCTTATAATAAATAACTACACATGATACTACTTATATTCTTATTTTGTGTGAAATATATTAAATGTCAAAGAGAAATGAATTAATATATTTTAATAAAAATAGTTTGAATTCTCTGAAATATCATCAGATTGAATAGTTCCCCATGATTGCAAATGTAGCCTCATTAGAAATATATTTAAAATAGACAAACATAAAATGGGCTGTGTAGAAACAAAGAAATATGTTTCAGTTCTAATATTCAGAGTTCAAGAAGCAGAGAACAAAGACACCAGAAGGATTTGGTAGTCAAAGGTCATCCTCTGCTATGTACTAGGCTCAAGAGTAGCCGGGACTCTGTGGGATTCTGTCTAAATCAGTCCACCATCAAGGAGAAGATAAAGCGAACAAATTAACAGCAGAAAAATTTAAGCTCGCATTGTGGGAAGTATATTAATTTAGAGAAATTAATGTAATTATTGTTTCGATAGCAGTATATGAAGACAGGATTTTAGTGTTTTGAGGATTTTATCAGGGGGCAAATGTTTATTGCATGCATACATTTACATTAGTGTCACCTAGGAATACTATCTTCCCTTATCTGATTTTGGGAGGCAACTGGGTGATTTTTCACAATCATTAATCAAAATTCAAAAAAGGGGCAGTCAAATCAAAGAGCAACAGAAGTAAAAAGAATCTAGGTCCAGGGATCTTTTCTGGGACTGATACTCCAACCCAGGACCATGAATGGAGTTAACCTAGAACCCTTGCATAGATGTAGTCCATGGCAGCTCAATATCCAAATGGGTTTACCTAGTAAGGAGAACAGAGACAGTCTCTGACAGGAACTCAGTGGTTGGCTCCTTGATCACCTCCCTCTGAGGGAAGAACAGCCTTACCAGGTTACAGAGAAAGACAATGCAGGCAGTCCTGATGAACCTGATAAGCTAGGTTCAGATGAAGGGGAGAAGGACCTCCCTTATCAGTAAACTGGGGGAGGGGCATGGGACAAGAAGAGGGAAGGAGGATAAGATTGGGAGGGGATGAGGAAAGGGGCTATAGCAGGGATACAAAGTAAATAAACTGTAATAAATAAAAAATAAATTAAAAAGTTAAGTTAAAAAATACCTACAGAAACAAGATAAGTGTGGTCTTTAATCTTCATCAAGGAATCATCTCTTTGCAAGAATGATCACTACAGAAAACCACAACCAATCAAAATGCAGAGTTGTGGAGCCCAGTCCTGATGGATGCATGGATAAAACACTACTACACCTAAGGCTCAGGTATCAATGCAGAAAAGGGATAGAAAGACTGTAGGAGACAGAGGATTGAGGAATTTGATGTGTTATTGTATCAGACGCTATTGTGTCAGACACTACATCGATAATATCTCACCAAAATGATTGCTCGAATATGAAGGAAAATAATTGCCTTTAAAACAAAAGAACAGCATAGTGAAGCACTGGTAGTTATTAAAAGGCATAAAAATAAAAGTCTTTATGGTTTGTTAGTAAGAATTGATTTTTTTGTTCCATTCATTTTTAGAAGCCTAATTATCACAAAAGGACAGTTTTATTTCATTTCTCTCTGTTCTTTCTCTTTCCCAGAGGCAAATGAACACATTCAACTTCTGCAAACTTACAAGTACATTTGGGAGACTATTGTGGACAATTAATAGGACTAGGAAAAGGTAATGAGTACAACATATATGGTTAATTTAACAGTAAAAATTTATTTTATATATAACTTGAGATCCAAGTTGATGTAGTATATAAATTATTAAGTACATTTTAGAAGAAATACTTTTATGGACTGTCATATTACATCATTGATAAAGATGAGACAAAATAGACAAGTTGAATTTCAACAAATAATAGAGAATATAGATAGTGTTTTGGAAGCCATTAAAATAATTCTGGTTTTAAGACACTTAGAGATACTTTGAGTATCTGGTTATAGTCCTGGTCGTACTGAACAGGTAGAGCAGGTGTAGAATCTCCTCAGTAGAAGCCACAGGACCAGTACCTTCTGCAGCACAGTGGGCGGCAGCAGCCATAACCATAGCCACCATAACCACCATAGCCACCATAGCCACCATAGCCACAGCCACAGCCACAGCCATAGCCACAGCCACAGCCACAGCCATAGCCATAGCCTAGGCCACCATAGCCATAGCCTAGGCCTCCATAGTATCTGCCATAGTAACACATGGTGTGAGGAGTGGACTGTTCAGAGGAAGACAAGCAGTAGGCTCCTGGAGTCTGGGTGTCACCATCTGCCAAGGCCTTTTATACACCTGGGTTGTTGTTGGGAAACCACAGGCATTGTGATGTCACACATCTCTGCACTGAGCTTCAGAAAACATCACGAGTGTTGGGATTTCCTGGGCAAAGAAGACTGCATAGCTGAGATAATTTTGCTCTTACCTCAGGATCCCATGATCAAATCATGGAATCCTGTCAATTTTCAAGATTCTATACCATTCTTCCTTTAGCTTAGTGAACACGTAACATGTTTCAGTCAGATGACAAAAATCATTAAAGAGTTTTCTCCTTTTTACATTTTTTTGACATTCATTACCCCACAGAAAGGTCTTTGTGCTTTCTTTCCCTGGTTGTCATTGTTGCTTTGTAATTAACTTTTTTTGTAGGAGAATATTTCTGAAGTTTCACTCAAGAAGAATGAGCCATTTATTGCTTACATTATCTGTAACTGGTGGTAAGTGTTCATCTTGTGTGAATTTATCTAAATTTATTCCTAAGTACATAATTTTCCTGTATGTCATTTAATAACCATTGGAAGATAAAATGCCATTTTATGTGTAGAAATTGTACATAAATAGGTGACCCAACATTCAACTTTGATGGATCTTAATTTTAAAAATTATTTTCCACTGAATGGTTTTGGCTTCTTTATCAAAAATCAAGTATTCATAGGTGTATGGATTTATTTCTGGTACTTCTATTTGGTTCCATTGATCATCATTTCTGTTTCTATGCCAATACTATGCAGTTTTTATTACTACTGCTCTGTAGTACAGCTTGAGATCAGGGATGGAGATACCTCCAGACGATCTGTTGTTGCACAGGATTGTTTTGGAAATTCTGTTTTTTTTTTTTGTTTCTCCATTTGAAGTTGTGACTTTTTTGTTAAAGGTCTATAAAGAATTGAGTTGGTATTTTGATGGGAAGTGCATTGAATCTGTAGATTTCTTTTGGTAGGATGGCCATTTTCACTTTGTTAATCCTACCAACCCATGAGCAAGGGAGATCTTTCCATCTTCTGATATCTTCAATTTCTTTCTTCAGAGACTTGAAGTTTTTTTTTTTTTTTTTTTTTTCAAACAGGTCTTTCACATGCTTGGCTAGAGTCACTCCAAGGTAATGTATGTTATTAGTGGCTGTTGTGAAAGGTTTCGTTTCCCTGATTTCTTTCTCAGCTCTTTTTTCTTTGGTATACAGGAGGACAGGAGCCTACCACAGAAGACCTCTGAAAGACTCTACCTAGCAGTGTATCAAAGCCGATACTGAGACTCATAACCAAATCTTCTTCAGAGTGCAGGGAATCATATGAAAGACGGGGGAGTTAATATGATCTGGAGAGTATAGGAGCTCCACAAGGACCAAATATATCTGGGCACAGGGGTCTTTTATGAGACAGCATCTCCAACAAAGGACAATGCATGGATATAACCTAGAAACCCTGCTCAGATATAGCCCATGGTAGCTCAGTATCCAAGTGTGTTCCTTAGTAAGAGGAACAGGGACTATTTCTGACATGAACTCATTCACTGGCTCTTTGACCCCCCCCCCCCACCGCATCCCCGAGGGAGGAGCAGCCTTGCTAGACCACAGAGGACTTTGCAGCCAGTGCTGAAAATACCTGATAAGCTAGGGTCAGATGAAAGGGGAGGAGGTCCATCCCTATCAGTGGACTTGGAAAGGGACAGGGAGGAGATGAGCAAGGGAGGGAGGGTGGGATTGGGAGGGAATGAGGGAGAGGGCTACAGCTGGGATACAAAGTTAATAAACTGTAACAAGCATTTTAAAAATAAAAATTTAATTAAAAAGAAAATGATGACTTCAAAGAAATAAAAATATATTTTATTATTTTTAGGTATGCGGTTTTTGGCTGCATGTATGTCTGTGTATTATATGGGTGTAGTGTCTGATATCCTTCAACTGGAGATATCAAGGGTTGTGATCCATATTGTGGGTGCTGGGAATGGAACTGGGTCCTCTAAAAGGACCAACCAGAGTTCAAACCATTGAAAGTTTCCAACACTAACTTTACTTTTTTAAAGTCAAGATACACATGTACTCTCAGATATGAAAGTAAATCAGTGGTATGTTAGTTTAAAAGTTCACCCAATATCCTCTTATGAGTGAGTATATACCCTGTATGTCTTTCTGCTTCTGGGATACCTCACTGAGGATGATCTTTTCCAGTTCCCGCCATTTACCCACAAATTTCGTGATTTCCTTGCTTTTTATTGCTGAGTAGTATTCCATTGTGTAAATGTACCATAATTTCTGTGTTCATTCCTCAGTTGAGGGGCATCTGGGTTGTTTCCAGGTTCTGGCTATTACAAATAAAGCTGCTAAAAACATGGTTGAGCAAATGTCCTGATTGTGTACTTGAGTGTCTTTTGGATATATTCCCAGGAGTAGTAGAGCTGGATCTTGAGGAAACGTTATTCCTAATTGTCTGAGAATGCACCAGATTGATTTCCAACGTGGTTCTACAAGTTTACATTCCCACTAGCAGTGGAGGAGGGTTTCCCTTTCTCCACAACCTCTCCAGCATGTGTTGTCACTTGAGCTTTTGATCTTAGCCATTCTGATATGTGTAAGGTAAAATCTCAGGGTCGTTTTGATTTACATTTCCCTGATGACTAAGGACTTTGTGCATATCATATATGATAAACCTACTAAAATGTGTCCACCCAAAGAAACTAATCAAGATGGGGGACCCCGACTAAAATGCTCATTCCCATTCAGAAAGGCAAAGAGGATGGACATCAGAAGAAAGAGAAAACAACAAACAGGACAAAGGCCTGCCACAGAGGGCCTCTGAAAGGTTCTATCCTGCAGGGTATCAAAGCAGATGTTGAGACTTATGGCCAACCATTGGGCAGAGTGCAGGGAATCTTATGAAATAAGTGGAAATAGTAAGTCCTGGAGAGTATAGGAGCTCAAAAGGAGTGCAACAGAACCAAAATATCTGGGCACAGGGGTCTTTTCTGAGACTGATACTCCAACAAAGGGCCATTCATGGAGATAAACTAGAACTCCTGTTCAGATGTAGACCATGGCAGTTCAGTGTCCAAGTGGGTTCCATCATAATGGGAACAGGGGCTGTCTCTGACATGAACTGGTTGGCCTGCTCTTTGATCACCTCCCTCTGATGTGGGGAGCATCCTTACCAGGCCACAGAAGAAGGCAATGCAGCCACTCCTGAGGAGACCTGATAGACTAGGATCAGAAGGAAGGACAAAAAAGGCCTGAGGCATGACTGGAGAAGTGGGAGGGAGGGGTTTATGGAGGGATACACAGTGAATAAAGTGTAATTAAAAATTAAAAAGAAAGTTCACTCAATGTTTTGTGAGATGACTTAATGAGTAGAAGTACTTGGTATGTAAGTGTGAGAACCTTATTTAACATCTCCTGAGCTATGTAAAAATCCATGTAGCCACATGCCTGTACCCTATTGCTCTGTGGTTAGAGGCAGGAGGATTTCTGGAGCTTGCTGGTTGCCATAGTAATCCATGTTTAGTGTTAGAACCCGTGTTAGAAGAATTAGTTTGGTAGATAGAGCATAGAGCATATTTTACTCTGGCCTTCACTTGCTGTCTCCCACCTGCATGCCTACACCAAGAACATATCACATGCAAATTTACACACAGACATACATAAACACAAGGTTTTGGAGCCATTTCCAGAAATGTGTTTTCTGGTAGAATCTTTGTTGATTATGCAAAAAAAAAACATTAGATGTAATCATGAATATACTCTCTTAACCTTTAAAAGAGACCAAACAAGCACTGCATTTGTCTCTTACTTTGTAGTAGATGGATGGTGTATTAGTACAAATTCAGTACAAGTATAAAACATAAACAGACTAGTTGTATTGTAATAAGCTAATAAGGTTCTTCACAGGAAGATCCTCACAGTGGAAAACCAAACCAAACCAAATCAAAACCCAAACAAACAAAGAACAAAACAAACAAAATCCCAACCCCACCTCAAAAAATCAGAATATATTACAGAGTTGAAATTAATAACTAAAATAAATATGGACTGTCTACAACTAAAAGCACAATAAAATATACTTAGGTTAAAATGATTAAATATTAAAATAGACATTTTTCAAAAGAAACCTGAAAATATCCAAAGGGTAAAATAAAGTTCTACTCTGCCATTGTCTCGTAATCACAAATCAAAGTTATAATGAGAATGTCACTGACCATTGTTAAGGAAATGACTATAGAGAGAAAATTTATTGCCTTAGTTTTATTACTGTGATGAAACACCATGACCAACAGCAGGTTGGGGAGGAATGGGTTTACATTTCCATATCACTGTTCATCACCATCTAAAGAAGTCAGGACTCAAATATAAATAAGGAAGGAACCTGGGGACAGGAGCTGGTGCAGAGGCCGTGGAGGATTGCTGCTTACTGAATTGCTCCTCATGGCTTGCTCAGCCTACCTTCTTATAGAACTCAAGACCACCAGGCTAATGATGACGCCACCCACAATGGACTGGACATTCCACCATCAATCATTAATTTAAAATATACCTCACCGTTGGATATGGGAGGATTTTTCTCAATTACGATTTCCTTGTTTCTAGTAACTCTAGCTTGTGTTAAGTTGGCATAAAATTAGCTAGCACATGGGTCTCAGAAAACATGTAAAGGAACAGAAACACTGTATACATTGTTGAGAATAGGTGTGATTGCAGCCATTAGGGGGAAACAATGTAGACTCCTTTTGAAATATTCATAGATCTAACTTTTGTTCATCTGAAATCTTAACTAGCAAATTAAAGAATTTATCACAGGGTATGTCTGCCAGTAACAAGTTTTTTGTGATGTTAGTCAGCTCTGTAGAAAAAAAACAATGTCGATTAATATAAGAATCCTAAGTCA
>CM053753.1:99773185-99791254 GCA_028658305.1 Pachyuromys duprasi | reverse complement strand
TGCAGCCAGCCCTGAGGAGACAGGATGAGCTGGGGTTGGATGGAAGGGGAGGAGGTCCTCCCCCGCTGGTGGACTTGGAGTGGGCGGGGAGGAGATGAGGGAGGGTTGGGGAGGGTGGGAGGGAGTGGGCGGGCTGGGCATGGGATGCAAAGTACCTAACCTGTGATTGATAACAAAAAATTAAAAAATTAAAAAAAAATAAAATAAAATAAAAAGAATCCTAAGTCAAAATGTTTATCCCCGTTTCTCCCTTTCTTTTTTCACTTTTTCAATATTCTGTAACTTATTAACTATTACATATAAGTGAAGAAGCAGACACAGATACACAAACATATATCCCAAACCAATAGAAACAATAATAAAATGGGAAGAAAGCATATTTTAAAAATTAGTTTATTCAAAAGCATTTTACAGAAGAGGGAATTTCCCCCACAGGGTCACAATCTAATTGGGATTATAAAGATTATCAAGAATTCTGCAGTCCACCTGGAGTTGAGGAATGAAATGAAAATGCTGCTTTTCATTCATCTTCCTCATAGTTGACTATAATGTTGGAATTGTGGTAGATATTTAGAATTCCTGATGTGAATTGATATGTCTACCAGTAAGACAGCAGATTGTAGCCGATAGACTGGGTAGATGTAGAAACTCCTCAGTAGAAGCCATAGGACCAGTACCTTCTACAGCACAGTGGGCGGCAACAGCCGTAGCCATAGCCACCGTAGCCACCGTAGCCACCATAGCCTCCATAGCCACAGCAACAGCCATAGCCATAGCCTAGGCCACCATAGCCATAGCCCAGGCCTCCGTAGTATCCGCTGTAGTAACACATGGTGTCAGTTATAGACTGGTAGAAGGTTCTTTGCTTCTGGGTGTCACCGCCTGCCAAGGGCCTTTTATACTCCTGAGTGTTTGGTCAGGAAAACCACAGATATTTTCACACATCTCTCATTATGCTTCTAAAAACATCATGAGTTCTGTGCATGACTGGATACACAGGCTGCATAGCCAACATAATTGTGTTTCTGTGTCATATATCTATGGTCAAGCAAAGAGATCGCTGGTATAAAATTCTGTTTCCTTTTCCTTTTTTCAAGAGCCTATCTAGTCCTATATTTTGTTAACTGAAGGCATCGAACCTGGTTCACTCATATATTAAAATGGTATTTTTCCTTCTCTTATTCTTTGGATTTTTTGATTTCTAATATTCCACCGAAAGGGGTTTGATTTTTTTTTCTTAATGTTGTCTTTGTGTAATGAATCTTCTGTGGAAGAATGTTTCCTGAGTCTGGTTAATACAGAATGGATATGGTGTGGATTATTTTTGTTGAAAAGTAATTGCTGTTGTGTGTAAACTTATTTGGTATGCATTTTTCAGTCATTTCCTTTATTTTCCATTATTTCAATCTTCAGAAAGAAGGGACTCTTTAAAATGTTTTTAGTTCTTCCGGAACTTTATTACAGTATATTTTGATCATATTTACTTACCTCGGCTATATACTTCTAGAATCACCTTCTCTCTTACCTGCCCACATTTGTTTATTATTATTATTATTATTATTATTATTATTATTTAGATTTCTGCTGGTTTACTAATGAGAGACAGACAGGTTTTGAATCTGGATAGAGGGAGAGATGAGAAGGACCTAGGAAAAATGGGGGAAGGTAAACTATACTCAGAATATATTGTATGAAAAAATCTATTTTCAATTATAAAAACCCTATCATGTCCAGTTTGTACTGCCCAAGTACTCTTGGGTGTGATAAGGGGAGTATGATCAACCTACCAGGGGTCATATCCTTAAAGAAAACCTGCTCTCCTCCCCCAGCAGCTATACATTGTCAAGAGTTCCTTAGTTAGGGAAGCTAGAGGAGCCTTTACCTTTCTGTGCTGGGATTTTATCTGGTTTGAGCTTGCATAGCTCTAGTGCATGCTGTCACTACCTCTCTGTGTTCATATGTGCAACTGTACTGTTGTGTCAGAAAAACACTGTTTCCCTGTAGTCATTTACTACTTTTGGTTCTTATAGTATATTTTTGAATGATTCCTTCACAATGGTCCCTGATACTAGGAGGAGAAAATGAAATACAGATGATGAAGTTATGGGTGAACACTCCACAGTCAATTACTCGGTTTTACTTGGCAAGTTGTAGGATTCTGTGTCATTATCTTCTGCAAGAAGAAGCTTCGCCAATGAAGCTTTAGAGATGCACTAATCTATGTTTGTGCAAGTTATTTGGCCTCCTCTTCTTTTTTTTCTGCCTCCTTATGATACAACCAAAACAGCATGAAATGGAGGTTGTCTTCACTTTTATGTACTTATTAATTGATGTTAACGTCTGTCATATACATACCAGTTGTATCCGTGGTGTGATTCTTAGGAAAAACACGGATAGCACCAAAGAAACTGGAGTTATAAACAGTTGTGAGTCCCTATGTCAGTGCTGGAAATCAAAATGAGGTCCTTGCAAGTGCTAGGTCAGTAAGTGCTATTAATTACGTAACCAATGCCTTAGAACTTCATAATTAGTTCAGATATGATTAATAAAAATGAGCTTTTGAGACAAATGTTGTAGTTTATTGAAAATCAAACAAAATCCTCTTAAGTCAAGCTGATAGTTTTGCCAGAGTGGTATCATGTCATGTAAAAAAACATTGTTTCACTTCAGAATATAATGGGTAATTCTCTTTTTTTTTTTACTTTTAACTGTTTATTTTTATTATTAGTTACACTTTATTAACTCTGTATCCCAGCTGTACCCCGCTCCCTCATTCCTTCCCAATCCCACCCTCCCTCTACTCCCTGCCCCTTTCTAAGTCCACTGATAAGGAAGGACCTCCTCCTTGGATGCTAGGTACTATCCCCTTACTAGTTTTCCCATACTAGGTACTAGGGTACCACTTGGGTACTGAGCTACCATGGGCTACATCCAAGCAGAGGTTCTAGGTTATATCCATACCTGGTCCTTGGTTGGAGAAACAGTCTCATATAAGACCCCTGTACCAAGATATATTTGGTCCTTGTGGAGCTCCTGTCCTCTCCAGGTCATCTTAACTCCCCCTTCTTTCATAAAATTTCCTGCACTCTGCCGAAGGTTTGGTTATGAGTCTCAGTATCTGCTTTGATACACTGTTAGGGAAAGACTTTCAGAGGCCCTATGATGTAGGCTCCTGTCCTGTTACTTGTTTTCTCCTACATCCAATGCCCATCCCATCCATCTTTCTAAGTGGGGATTGTTCATCTTACCAGGGATCCTCTTTCTTGTTTATCTTCTTTAGGTGAATAGATTTCATTATGTTTATCGTATCTTATAGGTCTAAATAAGTGAGTATAAGCCATGTATGTCTTTCTCCTTCTGGTATACCATACTCAGAATGATCTTTTCTAGATCCCACCATTTGCCTGCAAATTTCATGATTTCCTCTTTTTTAATTGCTGAGTGGTATTCCATTGTATAAAAACACAACAATTTCTGTATCCATTCCTCAGTTTATGAACATCTGGGTTGTTTGCAAGTTCTGGCTATTACAAATAAAGCTGCTATAAACATGGTTGAGCAAATGTCCTTGTTATATACTTGAGCAACTTTTGGATACATGCTTAGGAGTGGTATAGCTGGGTCTTCAGGAAGCATTATTCTTAATTGTCTGAGAAAGCGCCAGATTGATTTCCAAAGTGCTTGTACCAGTTTACATTCCCACCAGCAATGCAGGAGGGTTCCCATTTCTCCACAACGTCTCCAGCATGTGTTGTCATTGAAGTAGATATCAGAAGATGGAAAGATCAACTGTGCTCATGGATCGGTAGGATTAACTTGGGGGTATCTCCATCCCTGACCTCAAGCTGTACTACAGAACAATAGTAATAAAAACCACTTGGTATTGACATAGAAACAGAAAGAAGGATCAATGGAACTGAATAGAAGACCCAGATAAAAACCCACACACCTATGAGTACTTGATCTTTTACAAAGAAGCCAAAATAATTCAATGGAAAAAAAGACAGCATCTTGAACAAATGGTGCTGGTCCACCTGGATGTCTACACACAGAAAAATGAAAATAGATCCATATTTATCACCCTGCACACAACTAAAGTCCAAGTGGATGAAAGACTTCGACATAAAACCAGATACTCTAAATAAGTTTGAAGAAAAAGTGGGGAAGAGCCAAGAACTCATTGGCACAGGAGACAACGTCCTGAATAAAACACCAACAGCACAAGCTCTAAGAGCAACAATCAATAAATGGAACTGAAACTGAAAAGCTTCTGTAAAGCAAAAGACACTGTCATCAAAACAAAACAACAGCCTATAGACTTGGAAAGGATCTTCACCAACCCTATATCTGACAGAGGGCTGATATCCAGAATATATAAAGAACTAAAGAAGTTAAAAAGCAATGAATCAAGTAATCCAATTAAAAAATGGGGTATGGAGCTAAACAGAGAATTCTCTGTAGAGGAATATAGAATGGCAGAGAAACACTTAACGAGATGCTCAACGTCCTTAGCCATCAGGGAGATGCAAATCAAAACGACCCTGAGATTTCACCTTACACCATCAAAACGGGAAATTCTTAGTCCTGCATTTTAGACTTCTCAGCTGTGCTACCTCTCGCAATGGAAATTCTTAAGAAAATTTGTGATTAATTATGCATACTCCTTTGGGGGACTTAAATGCAAAATATAGAATTGTTTGATTTGAGGACGTGAGGCACATTTTATAAGATGCAGTCAGGGAGTCAGGGCATTGAAAACTACTGTGCTGACCTGGCATACTAGTGTGAATTCCTCAGGTGATGAAATATCTGAGATAGTTATTTTTTAAAGGAAAATACGTATGTTCGGTCACTTTTTGGGGGGGATTGTCACTACCCTTTGGACCTGTGGTTGGAAAACATCATGATGGGATGCATGATGGAGCAAAGCTGCTCACTCATGACCAGAGATCAAAGATGGAAGGAAAGGGTATAGTGCCCATGCCATCTGGGGACATGCTATCAAGACCAAAGCATCTCCCAATGAATTTCTCCTTCTTCCAATAATGATAAATTGGGAACAAGGCCTTTAGCACATGGTCCTTTAGGGAAATTTAAGTATCTAAACATAAGAAGCTGACAAATATCAAATCTTTTTGGAGGCATCTCACATCATTCACCAGCATGTATATCATGCGTAGCAGCTGTACCATCCCTGATGAGCGCAGTTTAGATATAAATGGTTGAACTATGAAGCAAGGATTGTCATTTTTGGAGGCACAGTGCTAAGGAATTAGGCTAAGATTTACAGTATCAAGAAAACAGCAGGCAAGTGTTATTATATATAGTAATAACACTATATATATATATATATATATATACAGTATATGTGTGTATACAGTTTTTTGGTGAGCAAAAGCATCATTTACAAGTAGAAAAATGAGGATATATTGGCCATTAGATCAGGTATAGCAATAGATTTTGACTCACATTGAAGCCATATTTCAAACAACTCACATAAGAAGAGCTAACATTAGGATGCAAATTTTTAGTCATATCAAACTTCTGGAGGTTTTTAAATACCATTTCATTCTTTGTTCTTCAGTTTCTTATTTTTAAATTTTATTTTTTTATTATTAATTACATTTTATTAACTCTGTATCCCAGGTGAATCCTACTCCCTCATTCCCTCCCAATCCCACACTCCCTCCCTTGTCTACTCCCTGCCCCTTTCCAAGTCCACTGACCTCCTCCCCTTTTATCTGACCCTGGTTTATCAGGTCTCTTCAGGACTGGCTGCAAAGTACTCTGTGGCCTATGAGGGCTGCTCCTCCCTTGCTGGGTGGGGAGGTCAAAGAGTCCACCATTGAGTTCATGTCAGAAATAGTCCCGATTTCCCTTACTAGGGTACCCACTTGGATACTGAGCTACCATGGGCTACTTCCAAGCAGAGGTTCTAGGTAATATCCACCCATGATTCTTGGTTGGAGAAACAGTCTCATATAGGACCCCTATGCCCAGATATATTTGGTCCTTGTGGAGCTCCTATCCTCTTCATAACATATTAACTCCCTCTTCTTTCATATGATTCCCTGCCATCTGCTGAAGGTGTGGTTATGAGTCTCATTTTCTGCTTTGATACACTGTTAGGTAGAGTCTTTCAAGGACCCTCTGTGGTAGGACCCTGTCCTGTTACTTGTTTTCTCCTACATCCCATTTGTCTTTCTAAGTAAGGATTGATGACCTTACCCTGGGTCCTCTTTTTTGCTTATCTTCTTCAGGTGTATAGATTTCATTATGTTTATCATATCTTATAGGTCTAAATAAGTGAGCATATACCATATGTGTCTGTTTTAGTAATTATTGTTAGTTCTTGAGAATTTTGTACAATATAATTTGATTATATTTGCTCATTTCCACTGATCCCTACCATATCCACCCCTTCTATATTATGTCAATTTATTGATCTTTTTAATTTTTTTTAATATTAATTACAGTTTTTTTCATTTTGTATCCCAGCTGTAGCCCCGTCCCTCATTCCCTCCCACTCTCATCATCTCTCCCTGCCTCCCTCATCTCCTCCAATACCACTCCCCCAGTCCAATGATAGGGTAGGTCCTCCTCCCCTCCATTTGACCCCAGCCTACCCAGGTCTCATGAGGCCTGGCTGCATTGTCTTCCTCTGTGGCCTGGCAAGGCTGCTCCCACCTCAGGTGGGGGGCTTCAAAGAGCCAGCCACTGAGTTCTGAGTTCTTTTTTCTATAGTCCATCAACTCTAATTTTCATTGCTCATATTCTTCCCCTTACCTAGGGCTAACCATTGTGGGAAAAGGACTCTCCCACTGTCAGCAACCATAACTGCCAGCAGTTCTCTGGTTAAAGGCTCGACTTGGTGTTTATCTTTCCTCTCCCTGATGGGATTGTTTTCTGTTTTGGTATAGCACAAGTCCTGTGCATGCTGACAAGTCCTGTTAGTTCCTAGGTACAGGTGACCTATCGCGTTCAGGAAACACTGTTTTATCTCAATTATCTACTGTTTCTGCCTCTTTCTCCTTATTGTTATGTCATTGTTCTTCTGTCTTATACCTGCACATTCAGACACACGCACAAGCATGTGCACATGTGTGTATGCACATACACAGTGTTTACCTCTACTGTATTTCTCTCTGTGTATGCACATACACACAGAGAGAGAAATACAGTAGAGGTAAACTATTACAAGGCACATAGTTCATCAAACATATAAGTATTTTTGGCAAAAATATATGAAATGAATAAATAACAATAATACACAACAATGGTAATGTCTCTTACAGTTGAGGATTCCCAGGCAACACTGAATTTCATTTTCTGAGTACAGAGGGTTGAGATTAGCATATCGAGTGGACATATGTAGATGTCCAATTGCATTATTCAAGTGAACATAGATTAAGATGCTCAGGAAAATTTTGGAGAACCCACAGAATGAGAATTCTTTAGAAAATGTGAAACTCATAAAGACATGTCAGGCATCAAGGTCAGGTATAAAAGGTGAATAAAGTGCAATTAATAAAGAATTTAATAAAAATTTTAAAAAAGATGTGTTAGGTCAATTTCACTGCTATGATTATGTTTCTCTCTGCTTTGCTTTCTCTCATGCAGCACTATGTGCTACAAATTGTCACCAACCACAAAGTCATTTAAACCTGTTGTCATTCTCAGAGCAGTTTGTTAAATTCACTTAATTAGAAAAACAATCTAATGCTAAGGTAAAGAACAGCCGATTCTAACACATTTGCATTAACAGAATATTAATCCTCTTAGCAGCTGAAATATACAACTTGGTTAGACGCCAAAAGTAAAGTGTTTGCATTCTTTGTGAGATGTTTGAAGTAACAGCTATTGACTTAAATATTGACTTAAATTTCTGTTTATTTTATGGCCAAATTTATAACAGAACAACTTAATGAGAGTAATTTTATTTTTAGGATGCATTTTAAAAATTTTTATTCACCTGTGCAAATGTGTGGTTGTGTGAGTGTCTGCCATTTGTGTGCATGTGCCTGAAGATGTTGGAAGAAAGCAAAGGACCTTGTAAAACTCACTATAGGCAGTTTAGAGCTGCCCAATGTATATGGTCAGAACTGAACTCCTAACTGCTTGTACTTGCAAAGCCAGCTCTCTAGCTCAAGAATTAGTTGTTTTGGCTTACATTTTGTGAGGATTCAGTTTATGGTCCTTGGGTTCTATGAGCCTAGGGAGAATGTTGTGGAAGCACAACTACGTATAGGCTTTTTATTTTTTATTTTATTTCATTGCAGGCAGGAAGTAGAAATAGGAGTGGACCTGGAGTCTGTAAGACATTCAAAGGCATGTCTTTGGTGACTTACTTCTTCCAGTAAAACTGTATCTCCAAAATATCTAATATCCTAAAATGTCATCAAGAAGGAAATTGTGGGCAAATGTTCAAAACAATGATGAGCACTCCATGTTTAAATCTGTTATATATTATAAATTAAATGATAAATAGATGCAAATTCACTAAAACCTGTTCAAGTTCTCATAGTAAAAAAAGAGTAATTATTTTTAAAAAGTTGTTTAAGGGAAAACAAAAACACAAATGTACACAAACTGGACAAGTCTAAGTCATCCCTAAGAAGCCATAACTATATATATATATATATATATGCATATATATACATATACATATATATATATATATAATTTAACCATACTAAAAAAATGAAAATGAACTATTTCAGGTCACTGACTTCAAATTACTTGGTATTTTCTTGTACATACATGTGTCTGTAGCTAATTCTCAAATTTCATGACAAATCAAAGTTGATATGAGTTCACAGATGTTGCCTCTTCATTGTATTTTCTGGTATTGTCTGGATTTCATGCTGTTGGGACAGCAACATGTGTGTGATGAACCATGTGCCTCAGGAGGACATTGGGCCTGTTTTGATCTTTCTCATTATTGTCTAAAAATATTGTACCCTGTGAGGACAGGTCTTCACCCAGATGAAGCTGTGCTCCACACACTGTTTAAGAGGAATGCAACACAGACAAACTTTGATGAGTCTTTCTAGATCCATGGGTCAAAGGCAAAGCATGTAATGAACAAATAGAGCAAACCATAGTATTTTAGTAAAATCTTGCATCAGATGAACATAAAGACAAAAAACAGAACACACAGATGGATCATGGAATGGATACATTTCATGTGTTAATGTGAAATGTTATTCTGTGTTGTTCAATGTTTATTAATAAAGTTTATTACAATGAAATCTAATTTTCCTATCAGTTATATTCAAAAAGTTTTCATTGTAATTAATCATAATTTATTCAGTAAGTACCTATTGCTTACAATAATACAGTAAGATTTTAGAAAATTTATTAATATTTTCATGTTAGCCCATAATCTTCTCAGGATTATATTGTAGAATTTAGAAAGAAAGAATTTTCAGAAAGTTAAAAGGGTCTTGGGATAAAAGAGAATGTAAACACTATATTAGTATTTCTTATTGCATATATACATGCTTATATATATGCATGCACATTGCAGACTTTCTGTGTATCACCATTTACTTTATTAAGGACTCTTTTATGCATGAATAACAACATATTAAACTGTGGAGCTTCACAAACATACCCTCAAGATTTATTAAGTGTCAATATTCTTCTTTCGGCTCGCCTTACTCCTGTATACTTTTTTAAATCAATCCTTTTCATGACAGGATTTTCTTATAAATATTTTATTACAAAAGAAGTTTCATATATATGTATATCCATAAATCCATTTCCACATCATTGATGTTTAACAAATCTTGGCATCCTCTAACATTTAATTTATCTTAAACTTTCTTCAAATACTTTAAAACATATTTTGTATGTCTTTTTCCTTTGGTTAAGACTCATATTTAGATATATGTTACAATTCTTTTCCCAAGTGAATTAATTTTTATTAATTACAGTTTATTCACTTTGTACCCAGCTATGGCCCCCTTCTTCTTCCCTCCCAATTACACCCTTCCTCATCTACTCCCGTGCTCTTCCCTAAGTTTACTGATTCCTCCTCCCCTTTCATCTGATCCAGTTCTCATCAGGACTGGTTGCATTGTATTCATCTGTGGCCTGGTAAGGCTGCTTCCCCCTCAGGGGGAGGCGATCAGACAGACAGCCACTGGGTTCATTTCAGAGACAGCCCCTGTTCCCATTGCTAAAGAGTCTACTTGGACCCTGACTTTCCTTGGGCTGTATCTATGCATAGGTTCCTGGTTATCTCCATGCATGGTCCTTGGTTGTAGTATCAGTCTCAGAAAAGATGCCTGTGCCCAGTTTTTTTTTTCTCTTTGTGGAGCTCCTGTCCTCTCCAGGTCTTTCTATTTACTCCTTATTTCATAAGATTCCTTGCACTCTACCCAAAGTTTGGCTATGAGTCTCAGCATTTGCTTTGATACCCTGCTGGGTAGAGTCTTTCAGAAGCCCTCTGTGGTAGGCTCCTTTCCTCTGGCCTGTTTTCCCCCTCGTCCTATGCCCATCCCATTTGTCTTTCTGGGTATAGATTGTTCATCTTACCCAGGGTCTTCCTTCTTGCCCAGCTTCCTTAGGTGTACAGATTTTGGTATGTTTATTCTATATTACATGTCTAATATCCACTTAGAAGTGAATATATACTATGTGTGTCTTTCTGCTTCTAAGATACCTCACTCAGAATGATCTTTTCCAGTTCCCACCATTTGCCTGCAAATTTCATGATTTCCTCATTTTCAATTGCTGAGTAGCATTCCATTGTGTAAATGTAACACAATTTCTGTATCTATTCCTCAGTTGAATGACATGTGGGTTGTTTCCAGATTCTGGTATTATGAACGAAGCTACTAAGAACATAGTTGAACAAATATCCTTGCTGTGTTCTTGAGCATATTTTGGATATATGCCTAAGAGTGCTAGAGCTGATCTTGAGGTAGCACTATTCCTAATTGTCTGAAAAAGTGCCAGTTGGATTTACAATGTGTTTGTAAAAGTTTACATTCCTTCCAGTAATGGAGGAGGATTCCCCATTCTCCACAACCTCTCCTGCATGTGTTGTCACTTGAGTTTTTCATCTTATCCATTCTGATGGGTGTAAGCAGAAATTTCACGGTCATTTTTGATTTGCATTTCCCTGATGACAAATGGCATTGAACATTTCTTTAAGTGTGTCTCTGCCATTTGATATTCCTCTATTGAGAGTTCTGTTTAGCTCTGTACTCCATTTTTTAATTGGATTACTTGAATTGTTTTTTTGTTTGTTTGTTTGTTTTAGCTTTTTGAGTTGTTTTTATATTCTGGATATTAGCCCTCTGTCGATATAGGGTTGGTGAAGATCCTTTCCTGGTCTGTAGGCTGTCGTTTTGTTCTTTTATTTTTTTAGGTCAAATTAAACAACATTTATTTTCTGGCAGACATGGCTGTCTCTCTTAAGCAGGGTTTGAAAATACAGCATTCATCATAGAAAAAAAGTGAGGCTAATATTTTGCTCTAAACTGCAAGAGTAGCGGGTTTTTAAGGGTTGGGAGATTTTCAGAGGAGATTTGATTACAAAGAAATTTGACCAAACATTTCAAAATTATTTGGTAGAACATCCTTTTTTATCAGGCTATATTCAAGGTGTGAGTACAACTCCATGTCAAATTTCAGAAAGAGGTTAAAGTACAGTCAACTTGAATTTTTCAGCAAACAGAAACGAGCTTGCTTTAACCTTATAACAAAATGGTTTCCATCTATCAGTATATATAATGTGTGTGTATTCATACTTTTACACCTCAGTTCCAATATTCTGTTCTGATGACAGTGTCATTTCCTTCACAGAAGCTTTTCAGTTTCATGAGGTTCCATTTATTGATCATTGATCTTAGAGTTTCAATTCTTCATAGAGCTGTAATAATCTTCGTGATTCTTGTTCCCTAATGAAATATTGGCTACTGTTCATAGAAGAGTGATGGCCACAGTCTCCAGTGTATATCTAATATTTCGTCTACCAGGTTCAAATACATGGGCCTCTTGATCACAACCAAGGAACATGCATGAATATAACCAAGAATCCCTTCACAGATGTAGCCCATGGCAGTTCAGTATCCAAGTGGATTCCATAGTAATGGGAACAGGGACTGTCTCTAACAGAAAATGATTGGCCTGCTCTTTGATCACCTCCCCCTGAGGGGGGAGCAGCCTTACCAGGTCACAGAAGAAGAAAATGTAGCCACTCCTGGTGAGACCTAATATACTAGGATCAGAGGAAGGAAAAGAAGACCTCCCCTATCAGTGCACTTGGGGAGAAGCATGAGTGGAGAATAGGGAAGGAAGAAGGGATTGGGAGAGGAGGAGGAAGGGAGATATAGGGGGGACAAAGTGAATAAAGTGTAATTAATAAAAAATTTTAAAAAATCAAATGAACACAGAGAGAGCAAAAGACACAGAGAGAAAGAGAGATAGAGACAGATACAGAGAGTAGAGAGAGAAAAAGAGAGACAGAGTTAGACAGAGGCAGAGACAGAGGTGACAAAGAGAGGTTGAATATTTTGAAAAATATTTCTTGAGCATTTGTATTTCTTTTGAGAACTCTCCATTGAGTTCCATAGAACATTTTTTTAACTATGTGAGCAGTGGGTAACTGAGACTCAGAGGCCTCTTTCGTCTGTGGATTCTAGCTTTGGATCTTTAGGTGTGTGTATTTAAATTGGAATAACCATAGATGTCACGGGACAGTTTGATAACACGCCTTTTTTTCAAAACAATAATTGTATATTTTCCTCCAGTGCCGTGAACTTCCCAGTTCTGATCTCATTGTCAGGTTTTATGTAACTAGGCATGGGTTCCCTCCTAGAAAGTGGGCTTCAAATCCAATCCAAAGCGGGTTGTTACCCCTATAAAATTTATATTACTGTTGCATAACAGGGCACATCTCCTTTGCCAGGTAATTAACTCTCGGGCTCCATACCTGAGTAAATGTTTTGATGACGTCTCATTTCCCTCATCCTAAAAGCATTTTCTGGTACAGTAAAGGCTAACCAGTAGAAAGGAAACTTCTAGGTTAGCTCAAGATTATGATTTTAAAATCTTATCATGATTTCAGTATTTATTAGCTAGACATATCTCATGATAGAATTAATCAGGAATAGGAATGCAGATGGTAAATAGTTTTGAGTACTGAGGTTTGGCTCTTGTTGTACTTGGCAGTCATCTGGAGATGCAAGAGGAATCTCATTGAGACAGCAAGGAAAACTTTTCACTCACGGGAATTGTAGACCAGTATAAAGAGAAGAACATGATAAATAACAAATGTTAATTTAATGTATGAGACATTCTTTACTTGTGCCATCCACATACAGATTTTGTGTAGAGAATCGAGACTGTGATATATGTTTCACTGGTTAAAACTGAGTAGGGTCATGCATTTGGCAGCTCAGTACTATTTCTTCCCTTTCCAAAGCATTTTCCAGGGAGTAATTTCTTACAACATCCTTGCCTTTGGGTTATGTGTTTATCTTCAACTAAGGAGAGGTGATCATAGATGATTTAACTGCAGAAGAGGCTACCTGCACTTTATAGTTTTTGCAAAAGTCTAGAAGAATCATGATTTGTAGAAATCATAAGGTTTTACAGCATGTTTAGAATATTTTCCTAAAATCACTCCCCATAGGAAGATAAATACAAACAAAAGAAAGTCATGATTATTCCTGGTTCCTACAAATTCTTGGTTGTAAAGCATAGTGAAAGCTTGAAGCATAGCAGATATTTTTTAACACCCTACTGCCCTTTTAATGGCTATTAGTCACTATCTCAATGTTCAGTGTGTATGGTATAGTTTACTGATAAAACAAAGTAAGATAATGTGGTGAAAAACATTAGCTTTCCTAAGGTGAGTATGCAAATAAATAATGTGGAAATTGATGAATTTATTTTTGTGTTGAGTTACATACCTAGAGAGTTGGTTAATACAATTATCTTTACCAGCAAAACAGACAGTGGGAAAAATTTGCTGATAGTCTTATTTTCTCTCTAGCTTTATCCATAGGTTACAGTACCGAGTTAATAAGCTAGATCTCTCTGAAGTTCTCATGAGTTACTCCAGATATTACTTGAAGAGTTAAATATAGCAGCTTGGAAGATTGTATATTTAAATTGCATAGAGTCTTCATTCTTTCTTGTACTAATTCACCTTTCTTCATGGTTTCACAGATTTTCATGACCGGAAGATAAACCTTTTTCTGTTGTTTATGTCTGTATTGGTTTTAGACTTATTTATTCAGCAGAAAGTATCCATGATATGTCTAATCCCCTAAGATTAAGCTCCCAAAGTGTAAATCCCTCCCCAAAATATTACTCAGAAAACTTAAATAATTCTGGCATCCTAACAGTGAGACTCTCAATGCTCATTATCATTGGCTTCTAAGAAGGAATATAAAAATGAATAAAATCCAATACTGTGTCAGGAAGTAGCAACATCTCAAAACAAATACTGGAATATATCTACATATTATTTGTGAGCATTAATATTCTTTGAAGTTATTGGTTTATTCAAAAGAAATTACTTCATGATAGGATATGAAAGCTCACAATAGTATTGGAGGCATTGCTGGTATTTGTTTGTTTGTTTGTTATTCTGTGGTCTGAATATGAATGCATGTGAAATGTGATTCCACATACCCTGAATAAAATAGAAGTATAGCAGAATGGGAAAAATGGCTTAAGATTCTTCGTGGTGTAAACTAAATTAACTCACAGGATTTTTTTTAAGTAGAACACTGCAGAAAAAGAATGCAAAAATATTTTGGGATGTGAGATATATATTAAAAGAGAAAAAAGTATGAATAAGCAAGTAATAAATTACCAGCTAGTCATCATACTGCAAGACTTCAAATAATGTGAATGCTTCTCAGTGCTGGCAAGTTCTCACGATGTCCCTCTATGCAACTGCACCCTGTGTTGGTCTCTTCCATTTGTCCATTTGTTTTATGTTTATTCTTTTTTTTCCTTTTTCAGGTTCCTTTTTATGACCCTATATTTTCAGAAATAGTTTTCTTACAATTTTTATGTCACATATTTCATCTTCAATAATTTCCAAATTGAAGTTTTAAGTCATGTACAGACTTTGAGAGAGTTCTCATTTCTTTCATGCATTCAGTACCATTCAGACCCATAACAGATACATCATCACAGCCTAAAGAGCTGTGTGTAAGGATTGTTTGTACAGGATATTATTGAATATTTCTCAACAAATAAATACGTGTCACATAAAAATTCTTATTTTATTTCCTTAGGTGACTGACTGTGTGGTTATGGTGGCATCCAATCATGATTATTATCAATCCCATCAAAAGTCTCAGGCTGTATTACAGCCCTTCAGATGACCCCAGTTATGAAGTAAAGTAAACATTGTAGGCAGCCACAGAGGTATGTGGTAATATAGTTTGCGTTCTGTGTTATTTCTTTATGTCTGTGCTCTAATTGTTCTAGCAGTCACACCTTTTTTGATCCTAGCATATCAAAAGCTATTCTCAGAATATATGTATTAATTTTAATTTTACTATAAAAGTGACATGTAAATAATTCTATACTTTCTTCCATTTCCCTTTATTTCTGAGGTTAATACAATTGTATAATTTTCCTTTTATTTACCTCCATCCAAACTCTCCAATGAAGTCTCCTTGATGTCTTCTGAATTCCTGTCATCTTCTGTAAATATTTTTATTTTCTCAGATGATAAGAGATGAGAGCCATACCCGAGCTTTATGAATATATGGCTTGAGCTGAGCTCAGAGTATTTCTGCCTAACTATCTCTAGGCATAGGCCTGGACGCTTCTAGCCTCACTAAAACCTAATCTTCTGCAAGCACAGACATTGAAGGCATTGGCTTACAACCTATTTCTGCTAGCCTAGGCTTAGAATGTTTTCAGCCTCTGAGACTTACTGCTGAGTAAGCTCACCCTTTCTAGTTCCTTCTGAACTCTGGCTGACTAGTTGAACTCAGCTATACTGGCTCAAAACTACTCTCCAAGCTGACTAATTCAAACTTGCTTCTCCCTGTTTCTCACTGAATTGCTCTGCTTAGAAAAACTGCCTAGAACTGCATGTACTGCATGAACTCAACTGCACACAACTGACCTGCACCCACCTTGCAAACTCTATTGTACTATCTCCACAAACACTCCTATACCTTCTCCATGAACTCCACTGTACTGTCCAGGAACTCCACAGTACTTTCCATGAACTCCACAGTGCTGTCTGTGAATTCCACTGTACTATCCATGAACTCCACTTCACTGTCCATGAACTCCACTTCACTGTCCATGAACTCCACTGTACTGTCCAGGAACTCCACTGTGCTTTTTCTAGGAGTTCTGTGTGCTGCTCTTATTTTATCCTCTTTTGACCAATTAAATTAATTTGTTCATTCACTTTCCATCCAAATATTAGCCTCCTCCTTCCTGTCCTCCTGGCTCCACCCTACTTCTATCAGCCCTATATCCCCCCTTCGTTACTCCTCAAAAAGGAGTGCCCCTTTACATACCCATCCCAGTATATCAGGATATATCAGGACTGAGCATTCTCTACCATTGTGACCTGAGAAGTGATTGAAAAGCATGTAAATTGAAGAAGATATCAGAAGATGGAAAGATCTCCCTTGCTCAGGGATTGATAGGATTAACATAGTGAAAATGACCTTTCTGCCAAAAGCAATCTACAGATTCAATGCAATTCCCATCAAAATACCAACACAATTCTTTTTTTAAGTAATTTATTTATTTTTATATTAATCACAGGTTATATACTTTGTATCCCAGCCATAGCCCCCTCCCTCATTCCCTCCCTCTCTCCCCATCCCTCCCTCATCTTCTCCCTGCCCTCTCCAAGACCACTGATAAGAGAGGACCTCTCCCCCTTCCATATGACCCTAGCTTATCATGTCTCTTCTGGGATGGCTGCAATGCCCTCTTTTGGGATCTAGCTAGGCTGCTCTTCCCTTGAGTGGGAGAGGGTCTAAGAGCTAGCCATTGAGTTCATGACCAAAATAGTCCCTGTTCCCCTTACTAGGGTACCCAGTTGGATACTGAGCTACCATAGGCCACATCCGAGGAGGGGTTATAGTTTGTATCCATACATGGATCTTGGTTGGAGAAACAGTCTTATAGAAGATCCCTGTGCCCTGACCTATTTGGTCTTTGTGGAACTCTTGTCCTTGCCAAGTCTTACTAACTCCCCCCTTTTCTCATATGATTCCCTGCACTCTGCCAATGGCTTGGTTGTGAATCTTAATATCTGCTTTGATACATTGCTAGTTAGAGTCTTTCAGAGGTCCTCTGTGGTAAGCTCCTGTCTTGCTGGTTGTTTTGTCCTACATACAATCTTTACGGTCCTTGAAAGAAAAAACAAATCTCAACTTCATATGGAGAAACAGAAAACCCAGAATTTCCAAAACTCTCCTGTACAACAGCAGATCATCTGGAGGTATCTCCATCCCTGACCTCAAGCTATACTACAGAGCAATAGTAATAAAAACTGCGTGGTATTGGCATAGAAACAGAATAGTGGGTCAATGGATCCAAATAGAAGACCCAGAAATAAACCTACACACCTATAGATAATGGATTTTTGACAAAGTAGTCAAAAAATTTCAATGGAAAAAAGACAGCATCTTCAACAAATGGTTCTGGTCCAACTGGATATCTATATGAAGAAAAATGAAAATAGATCCGTATTTATCACCCTAAACAAACCTAAAGTTCAAGTGGATCAAAGACCTCAACATAAAACCAGACACACTAAACCTGTTAGAAGAAAAAGTGAGGAAGACCCTAGAACTACTTCCTAAACAGAACACCAACAGCACAAGCTATAAGATCAACAATAAATAAATGGGACCTCATGAGACTGAAAAGCTCTTGTAAAGCAAAAGACACTGTCATCAAAACCAAATGACAGCCTACAGACTGGGAAAGGATCTTTACCAATCCTACATCTGATGGAGGGCTAATATCCAGTGTATATAAAGAACTGAAGAAGTTAAAAATCAACAAATCAAGTAACCTAATTTAAAAATGTGGTATGGAGCTAAAAAG
>CM053753.1:99749186-99772685 GCA_028658305.1 Pachyuromys duprasi | reverse complement strand
CTACTTCCTAAACAGAACACCAACAGCACAAGCTATAAGATCAACAATAAATAAATGGGACCTCATGAGACTGAAAAGCTCTTATAAAGCAAAAGACACTGTCATCAAAACCAAATGACAGCCTACAGACTGGGAAAGGATCTTTACCAATCCTACATCTGATGGAGGGCTAATATCCAGTGTATATAAAGAACTGAAGAAGTTAAAAATCAACAAATCAAGTAACCTAATTTAAAAATGTGGTATGGAGCTAAAAGGAAAATTCTCTGTAGAGGATTGTAGAATGGCAGAAAAACACTTAAAGAAATGCTCAACGACCTAAGCTATCAGGGAGATGCAAATCAAAACAACCCTGAGATTTCACCTTACACCTGTTGGAATGTCTAAGATCAAAAACTCAAGTGACAACATATGCTGGAGAGGTTGTGGAGAAAGAGGAACCCTCCTCCATTGTTGTTGGGAATGCAAACTTGTACAACCACTCTGAAAATCAAATTGGCACTTTCTTAGACAATTATGAATAGTGATTCCTCAAGACCCAGCTATACCACTCTTAGGCATATATCCAAAAGATGTTCATGTACACAGCAAGGAAATTTGCTCAACCATGTTTGTAGCAGCTTTATTCATAATAGCCAGAATGTGGAAACAACCCAGATGTCCCTTAGTTGAGGAATGGATACAGAAATTATGATAATTTTACACAATGGAATAGTACTCAGTGATTAAAAATGAGGAAATCATGAAATTCGCAGGCAAATGGTGGGACCTAAAAAAGATCATCCTGAGTGAGGTATCCCAAAAGCAGAAAGAAACGCATGGTATATACTCACTTATATAGACCTATAGGATAGGATGGACATGCTGAAATCTATACACCTAGGGAAGATAAGCAAGAAGGAAGACCCAAGGTGGGATGATCAATCCTTGCTTAGATGGACAAATGGGATGGACATTGAATGTAGGAGAAAACAAGCAGCAAGACAGGAGCTTACCACAGAGGGCCTCTGAAAGACTCTAACTAGTAATGTATCAAAGCAGATATTAAGATTCACAACCAAGCCTTCGGCAGAGTGTAGGGAATCATATGAAAAATGGGGGAGTTAGTAAGACTTGGCGAGGACAAGAGCTCCACAAAGACCAAACATATCAGGGCACATGGGCTTTTTATGAGACTGTTTCTCCAACCAAGGATCATGTATGGACATAACCTAGAACCTCTGCTCGGATGTAGCCCATGGTAGCTCAGAATCCAAGTGGATACTCTAGTAAGGGAAACAGAGACTGTTTCTAACATGAACTCAACGGCTGGCTCTTTGACCCTCCCCTGCAAGAGGAACAGCCTAGCTAGATCCCAGAAGAGGACACTGCAGCCAGCCCTGAAGAGACACGATAAGCTAGGGTTAGATGGAAGGGGAGGAGGCCCTCCCCTATCCGTGGGCTTGGAGGGGGGCAGAGAGGAGATGAGGGAGGGATAGGGAGAGTGGGAGGGAATGAGGGAAGGGGCTACAGCTGGGGTATAAAGTACATAACCTGTGATTAATATAAACATAAATAAATTACTTTTTTTAAAAAAAGAAAACCATTTAAAAGGTTTCTTATCAGGGACTGTCCCCACTCCTCTTACTAGGGAACCCACTTGAAGACCAAGCAGTGCATTGGGTACGTATGTGTAGGGGACATATTATTTCTTTATCCACTTTACATTTTGGTCATAGCACCCTCCTTTCTCTCCTCCCAGTCCCACCCTCTTTTTCTGTTGTTTTCTTTCTTTATCCACTCCCCTACTCCTCAGAGAAGGGGAGCCCCTACCCACTCACCCCGGCATATCAACTTTCATTTGGACTGAGAGTATCCTTTTCCCCATTCCCTGGGATGGTAGAGCCACCAGGGGAATGTGATCTAAAAACAGGTAACAGAGTTCAGGTAAGAGTCAGCCCTCATCTCCCTTACTAGGAAACCTATAAGAGGAACAACTGCCCATAGGCTATATCTGTGTCAGGGGCCTTGGTCCAATGCATGCATGATCCTTGGTTGGTGATTCAGTCTGCACAGGCCACCCTGAGCCCTGGTTAGTTGGCTCTTTTGGTATTGTCGTGGAGCTCCTGTTCCCTCTGGTTATTCCCATCCTTTCATTTACTCTTCTACAAGAATCCCTGTGTTCCACCCAATGATTGGCTCTGGGTCTCTTCATCAGTTTCCATCAGTTTCTGAGTGGAGCAACTCAGAGTACAGCTATCCTAGGTGTCCATCTGTAAACATAACAGAATATCTATCATTAATCATGTCAGGGCTTACCTGTCTTCCATGGGGTGAGTCTCAGGTTGAGTCAGTTATTGGTTAGACAATCCGTCAATCTCTGCTCTATTTTTATTCCTGCACATATTGCAGGCAGAATAAATTTTGGGTCAAAGTGTTTGCGGGTGTGTTGGTGTGCACCTCCCTCCACCAGGAGTTCTGTTTGGTTACAGGGTGGCCTCTTCAGACTTGTGTCATCAACCTCGCATCCTTCCAGAAACATACCCAGTTTTAGGTCTCCAGCTTGTCAGGTTAAAGCCCCTGCCCAAGGTTTCTCTTCTATTTGCAAACCCTCTGTCTTCCCACCTCTGCTCTTTCCAGATCTGATATAGACCCTCATTACTCTCTGTGCTCCCTCTCTTACCCTGTTCCCTCTCTTCAAACACTTCTGCTGTCTATTCTATTTTCACTTCAGACTGACAGTTAAGTGTCCTCCCTTAGGTCCTCCTTGTTACTTATCTTCTTTGGGTCTGTGAGTTGTAATAGAATTATCCTGTACTATGGTTAAAATCCACGTATAAGTGAATACATACAATGTATGTCTTTCTGGGTCTTGGTTACCTCAGTCAGGATGATCTTTTCTAGTTCTATTTCTCTGACTACTCATTCTGTTAAAACTTTCTCTGATTTACCATTTTGTCTGTTCCTCAATTTGATACCATTGTTTGGGATTATAAATCTGTACTAAAGGTATGTCTGTATTCCAACCAGAAGGATTAAAGGTGTGCCATGTCTATATTCCAGAGTAATTAAAGGTGTGTATTCCAGCCAGGTACACAGACCTAGTTCTTTGGTTGGATGTGATCTCTTTTCAGAGCAGCCATGTTGATAGATTAGAATTCCTCTACAATCTTCTTTGAGGTATTGATGTTAGATGTATGTGTTTTTAAATATATCTTTCTAAATACAACCTTCTCAGTCTATGTAATGTTACTCGTGTGTATGTTTTCAGGGGTGACCATTTGGAGTTGGAAAACCAATTGCTGTGCTTCTCCCAGGAGAAGACTATTTATCTTGCTCTAAGAATTCCTTAGTTGTAGTTCTTTGTGAAGGATTGAGGCCTCCTGGGCTTTCTCCCATCCAACTTGGCATGTTCTATAATAATTTAGTGGTCTGTTAAATGAATGTTCTTTCAAAAATGTAAATAATTGCTTTTAAAGGTTTTAAACATATTTTGTTAATTCTACTTAGAGGGATATTAATAAAATTTATGAAATTAACAGTCTTACAGGCCTATTTAATGCTTGAAACTTTACATTGTAACTCACTGATGAAACTTAACTAAAATCAAAGTTTAAAGTTCTGAAGCACCAGTTCCAAGAACACTACATGCTTTTCTCATGTCAATGTTTTTCTCTTATTGTTTTGCTTTAAAACACCAACATTTTCCTCATCATTCCAAAGTTGTATCTTGCAACAAAATAAATGATAAAAGTAAAATGTTATTTCATTTTATTTAAAAATTGCATTTTCATGGAAGCTATAAATCAATACTTCCAAGAAAGGCATTACAAAGGAACACAGGAGAGAATCAATGATTTTTTTTTTCCCAACTAGGCTCAGAAAAGCAATTTTATTTTATTTCAAACAGACAATACCAGTCTTTTTCTTTTTCTTATTTTTAGGTCTGAAATTAGTAACAAAGCACTATATTCATTGTATCATTGTATCATTGCTCCATTATATTGTAGTTTCCTGTTCTTCTTCTACCCTTTCCCATTTATCCCCTTTCTATTTCAAGCTATCAACTATCTTTCTATTTTCATGTACCCTGCATAAAAGCTTTTTTTTCTTTTTCTTCATTTCTCCCACAGTAAAATCTATTTTTATTTCTCATAATGTCCTTTTGAATATCAAGACTTTTACTCTTCTCCTATACATAGCCATATATATAGACACAGTACATATATATATATATGTATATATATATATGTATATATTCTAGAATCCATATATAAGAGAAAACTTGTAGCATTCATCTTTCCAATTCCAGCTGTATTTATTTCAATATAATCATTTTCAGTTAAGTGTACAATAAAATTCTTTCATTACAAACATTATACAACCATAGCATATATCCTTAGCTCTAGAAATATAGGGTGAGGAAAAGTGAAGTTCAAATTCTATATTTTCCAATGTTTATCAATTTGTTTTCTGCTCCAGGCCCACTCTTGCAAGGATTCAGATTTGAGCAGATCATTTGGACCTGCTCATCATCAAAGCCTCAGGGAGAGATGAATGCATAAACATTTTAATAAATATGCTTCTCAATGCTTCTAATTCTAAAGCATAAAATATTCACAAAGTATGCCCTACACTAATTAGTTTATTTTCCTCTTCTTCATCTAGAAAAATACAAACACAGTTTATGGGGTTTGGGGAACTGTCCATGTTACTGAAGCACATACACTTCTTTGATAAAGGCTTTTAGTTCTTACAATTATTGAATGTCTCTGTCATGGTGGATTCCCAGTGTTGATCACTGAAAAGCAACTTCAGATTGGTCAAAAGCAAGTTTCATAACAGCACGTTCTCACATGTATGGTTTTGTGTATAGTGTTTGTGTCACAATAAAACTTTCTCAAGGATTTATACATAACAAACATTACAAACATATTAGATAGAGAACAAGACAATAATTGTCAGCATAAGAGATTTTATTGAAAATAGTTAAAGATAGTCTCATATTGGTAATTTTGGTTATGTTCTGTGTGGAGTAACAATTTGTAATACAATAATAGCAAAATTATTTTTTTTATAAAACTAGACTCTCTGGATGATTGTATTCAATTAATATGGTGGATGAAGCATTTAATCTGCTTTCTATTTTCTCCTAAGTAAGTTAAGGTGGACAACTGGTATTTAAAAACAAGCTAAGAGAAGAGCCTAGGCATGGAATCAGGAAACATATAACTTCTGGAGTATTTCTAGGGTTTTCCCAGTAGAATCCACAGGTCTAATATTGCTTATGTCAGCATTGGCTACAGTAGCAGCATTTGCACTTGTCAAAGCCACAGCTATAGCCATAGCTACAGATACATCTACAACCAGAGCTCAGGTGACCATAGCCCAGAGCACTGTGGCCCAGGCTACATACCAGTTATCATAATAAAACATGGTCTGAAAGTAGAAAAAATTTAAAATAATTCAGGGGAGCAGTGTCCCCTTGAAAACACTGTATCTTCCCAGCATTTTAATGACCTGTCTGTGGTGGGTAGAACAAACCACAGGAGGGGTTCACCCAGATTTCGCTACATTTACATTAAGAAATAGCCATATCATCCTGATTCTTTAAACAAAGAATTCTCATATGCTGCATACAATTTCTTTTCTTCTAGCCAGTAGATTCATGATCAAATTATGACTTGAATTGTAATTCATTACATTTATAAATCTTCACCAAATTAGACAAGTTGCAGAAGATTATTTGACAAGATTATATGAGATTCAAGAAGACAAGAGAATGAGCTACTTATGTGAGCATGTGGTGCCTAGATATATTTTAACCACCCATATTTTATTTTTATGAGATACAAAAGATTAATATTTCCACATCAACTCAATATATTCTGTTAAGAGTTTTTACTTTCCGTTGTTTTATTTTAAAAATTAAAAAAGTTGTTGCAGCACTCTTTACAATAGAATCTGCATGGACGACCATCAAAAATAGAACATTGAAAATGTTGCTATATTTCTATTCAATTAAATTTATTCATGAACAAAGAAATTTTAAATCATAAAATTTTCTGGAACAGGATGGAACTTGACATCTTGATATTAGGTCACTTGACTTTCACTTTTGTTTACCATAATGTAGCAGCTTCTTCTGCAATAAGCTGAAGTTACTGCTTCAGCATTACATTGTTTAGAGCATTTTATCCTACTAGAGACCCTTGGTTTCCCTAAATTTGCACCTGTCTCCTTGATCTGGAGGGCTGGCATGATCTCTAGCAGCAGACTTTGACTTTCCCTTCACCGTGTAAAAACTGGGTCTGGAATACTTCATTATCTAAAGAAATAAAGAGGCATCTTCTTACATAGGGTTGATTTTGCTGTTTCAAGCTCATTGTTTATTTTCCTCTGTTTAGTCTGTTTGTTAGTGGCTCGGCTCTCAGTGTTTCAGATTCCTTAGAGAAAGGGAATGCATCCTTGTGTTGAAACCTTGGTGATTGTTCTATGATGATATTTGCTAAACTCCAATGATGCAAAGGTTTCTGCTGCCATTATCATACCACATACAGTGAATTATGCTCATAAAATTGCCTAGAATTGTCACATATAGCCCATAATTACATGCAAGAGTTCCGATTTCTGTTCTGAAATATGACAAAATTAAACAGGTATCCTACACAGGAAAAAAAAGAACAGCTCATAGTGAAGAACCATTGCTTCTCTCATAGGACAAATTGAACTGGTTCAGATTCAACATGAGCATTTTAATTAGATTCTCAAAATGCTTGCTATTAACAGCAGCTGGAAATATTAAGAAAAAGCACAGAAGCTTGGTTTGAAGGAAGCTTCCAAAAAGAACATAAGTGCTTTTGGTGAAATCTACTACCTCTGAGGGAAAATATTCTGTTTGGAAGAAAACATTTTTAATCAGTTGCTGAGATAATTTCTTCAAGTGAGAAGTAAACATATTTTCTAACTTGTTTTATTGCAAGTTTCTAAAAACAATTAATGCATTCTAGAAATACTTGGAGTGCTCTAAAACTTTACTGTTTACATCTGAGGTATTATTGGCATCATGCGTAAGATGATAATAAGCATTGCACTTTACTGTTGCTGTAGAAATGGGCATTCTTTTCCCAACCTACGCTGGCAAAAAAAGAACACAATAAGAACCACAATAAGATACTAAAGCAGCCTTGTTACCAAAGAGGAAGACATGAGAAGAACGTGAATATCTTTCAAGTTGGATAAAATATTGTTTTCCAATGGGAGAACTAGGTGGTTACGACACAAATTCACTAAATATGCTTGGTGCCTATGGCATGCCTTGAGTTGTTTTGCTATAGAGATATAGAAGTAACAAAAGAAAGGCAGAATGAAACTTCCTACATGTCTCTGCATGTTCAGATTACAGTGATGCAAACGTGTTGTAATGTTGAAATCAAGTGAGCCAGCTGTAGCACAGCTAACAGAAAGTGGAACTATTATATGAAATAACATTTAACTGGGTTATGAACATTGCTGTTATTTGTAAGTACCAAAGGAAACACTGTTTTACCCACATGTATGCATAATGCATGGAAGGCCAAATCCTTATCTTTTCAGTGTCACCACCTCTGAATATGAATATGAGTGTTGTAGCACACAAAATGTGAGGCAATGATGTAGAATGAGCCTGGATCCTTGCTGGTGACTAACCAACCACAGATTGAGGTTGTTACATAAAAAAAAGAACAATATTTACTTTAAAATATAATCTACTTTTGACCAATTCACTGATATAAGAAACAATGTTTAACCCAGAAGGGTATCAAAACATATGCTGAGATTCATAGCCAAATTTTTTGCAGAACAATCTTCTGAAAGAAGGGGGGAAAAGGAAGACCATTAGGGAACAGGGACTCCACAAGAAGAGCAACAGAACTAAAAAATCTGGGCACAGGGGTCTTTTCTGAGACTGATACTCCAAACAAGGACCATGCATGGAGATAACTTAGAACCCCTGCACAGAACTAACCCATGGCAGCTCAGTGTCCTAGAGGGTTCCCCAATAATAGGAACCATCTTTGACATGAACTCAGAGGCTGGCTCTTTGATCACCTCCCCTTGAGGGTGAAGCAGTCTTACCAGTCCACAGAGGAAGACAAAGAAGCCAGTTCTGATGAGAATTAATATACTAGGGTCATATGGAATGGGAGGAGGACCTACCCTCTCATTGGACTTGGGTAGGGGCATAGGAGAAGAAGAGGGAGGGAGGGTGAGATTGGGAGGATATGGGGGAAGGGGATACAGATGGGATAAAAAGTGAATAAACTGTAATTAATAAAAATAAAAAAAATCTAAATTTGGGGCTATGCTTCAACTTATGCATGAAATATAACTATAAATCACAGTAAAGGTGTAGGATAGGATATTTCCATTGTAGAAAGTGTCAGTTATTCTACTGAGAACTATTGAATGAGGATGTTCAATAGTAATTTTAACTAGGATTAGTCACCAGATTTCTTACATTTGATGTCTAGAAGACTTAGTTATGTTTGTGGGATATTAAAGAAGAGGGTACGAAAAGATTGTAAGAGCCAGAGGGTCAGGTTGTTTGCCCTGAGACTGTCTTGTAGTAATTTTAGAAGCTATACTTATGGCTTATTAGTATCATGGTTGTGTAAACATAAGTTGAACAAGGACAACAGTAGACAATACTAACACTACAAGGAAAGTTCAAACCTCAACCCTACATAAAGAATTACAGGTAACTAAGGAATTTTGAGAGCAGGAGAAATAGTCTTCCCCAGAGAAAGGGATACCTACTGGTTATCTAATACAAAATGGTCAGTCCTAAAATCACACATACAAATAACAAGATAACATTGCAAGGACTGAGGAAGTTGTGTTTGTCTATTTGGAAACACATACACACATACTCACACACACACATTATGAATTAAAAAAATAATATGTGAGGCCTTGAACTTGAAAGAGAGATGGTGCATGGCATAAAGAATTCTTTGTGGTGGGGGAAAAGAAACAGGAAAATGGTGTGATCATGTTTAATTAAAAAAACTAAAAAATAATTAAATTATTATTATTATTATTTAGAATCTGGGAAGATGGTTCAGAGGTTAAAAGCAAGAATTGATCTTACAGAGGGCCAGGCTTCTTGTACCCATGAAGGTATCTTACAACTACCTGTGTTTCTGGCTCACGGCTTTGGATTCTCATATAAGTACTCTTGGTCACTTACACATACACAAATTCAGATGAGCACACATTAGTATAATTAAAAATAAATATTTAAAAATGTTATTTAATAACACTTATTTAAATACTATTTACTAATACTAACATTATTATTATTAAAAAAAACTAATTGCCAGAAGTCTTATGAAAAAAGGGGGAGATAGAAAGACCTGGAGGGTACAGGAACTCTACAAGGAGAGCAAATCATCATCATCATCATCATCATCATCATTTTTGCACTGGGATCTTCTCTGAGACTGATACTCCAACCAAGGATCATTCATAGAAATAACCTAGAACCCCTGCACAGATGTAGCCCATGGCAGCTCAGTATCCAAGTGGGTTCCCTAGTAAGGGGAACAGGGACTGTCTCTGACATGAACTCAGTGACCTGCTGTTTGATCACCTCCCCCTAAGGGGGGAGTAGCCTTACCAGGCCACAGAGGAGGACAATGCAGCCAGTCCTGATGACACCTGATAGACTAGAATCAGAAGGAAGAGGAGGAAGACCTCCCCTATCAGTGGCCTGGGGGAGGGGCATTGGAGGAGAAGAGGAAGGGAAGGTGGGATTGGGAGGGGGTAAGGGAGGGGGCTACAGCTGGGATACAAAGTGACTGAAATGTAATTAATAAAAATAAATTAAAACATTATTGTTGTTTTACAGTTCTTCCAATATCTTTAACAGGTAGCTGTGGTATTCCATAGCTGCTTCTGAATTCAGTATGTTCTAATCACACAAATTGTATGCATATTTTATCCAGAAAACTTCAAGTACCTTCAACAGTTTATGAGGATAAAAGTAAATATATCCTAAAATTATTTTAGCATTCTGGAGACCTTTAAAATTTTTCATAATCCCTCATTGAGAGAAACTGTAATGTAAAGTATGTGTGGTCATTTGTGCCCCATTTTATTAAGTTTAGCCAGTGAATATACATCTTTGTTGATATTGAAGTTTTGTTTTTATAAACTGAAAGGATTTTTCTATGTATATGAGGTAAAATCTTTTGGTTCTTTACTGAAAGAATTTGAAAATTTAATATTCCCTCTCCAGATTTTATATCACATAAACATCAGAGTTTTATAGATAATTGATGTATAAAAATTTTAATTTTGTATTGTCACCCTGTAACATGTTTACAAAACACTGTGCCTCTATGTCTCAGCATGTCTGGGTACATTGGAAGCTGGTTAAAGAGTGACTCACTGAGTGAACAGGGTAGATGAACACACTGAATGGACTTCAAAAGCAAAGTGTTCGACTGCATATTTATCTAAGGGTCATCAACTTTTCAGAGCTCATACTGACTCCTGTGCCCATTTTACCAGAGACATAAGCTTTATATGAATGGCATGTGTTGAGAGGCTTTCTTGTGCTGACACTGCAAGTGACAGTAAAAGACATAGTAGATATTTCACAGAAGCAACTCTGAAATGTGTGTATTAGAACAGCATGGAGGGCAGTCACTCGAATTCAGACATCTCTTGAACTCTTTGCTTGTCAAGAAGAAAACAAAACAAAACAAACTGCTTCAACTTGAAGAGGAATGTATCCAACTTCTTGATACCTCAGCTTTAAATAGTATATAATGTATCTAAAATGACAAAAATCAGCAACATACAGGAAAGCAGTGATTATCCTTTCACTATTTTCATACATGGGTTTCCATGTTGTGACCACTCACATGTAAAATGGAAGTAAAGATAAGTAAAAGAGAAAACAATTAATTTTCAGAAATGAAATTTATTGATGCTACTATAGTTCATTTTAAAAGATATTATTATTTTGTAAAAAGATGCACATAGATATTATTTTTATACCTGATATTTATACAGTTGTCATAGTGAAGAGTCTGTATAAGATGAAAAATACCAGTGACGAAACCCATGTCCATAATACACAAATACAACAGATTCAGAGCTTTCAAGTTAATCAGTAGAATCCACAGGAATAGTACCTGCCACCACAGAATGAGCAACTTAGATTGTATCCACAGCCTCCATAGCCTTGGTAGCCACAATCTTAGTCAAGACCAAGCTCACCATAGCCATAGTCTTCATAGCAGTTGCCATAAAATATGGTGTCAAGAGAAGATGACGCTGGTATGAAAGAGGAAGGCATTTTACTGAGTCTGACCATCACGGGTTTCACAGGGCCTTTCGCACTCCTTTACAAGTAGGTGCGGCCAGTCACAAGTAAGACTGCATTATGTAGAATTTATTTTGCCTAAACCACAAGGAACATTGCCAGCAAAACTCTCATAAATCTTCTATTTCATAATGCACAGGGAAACCTTTAGAGCCAAGATTCTTGTACAGTTATGTCAAGATTTTCACAAATTATATATATATATATTAAATGCCAGGTTTTGAAATAGTTTTAAAGACCTTCCTCAATGAAAAGTCAAATATAAATTCCAAAATGAGATTTTATGATATCATAGTAACTATGAAAAATTGTTCTCAGCTCATTAAAACTCTCAAGTTCTTATATCAGACACAGGCAGAAATGCATGACATTGCAGATTTTGTCATTTGTCATTTAATATTGTCCAGCATCTCTTTATATATGAATTAATTTTATTTTAATTATACAAATGAGGTAACATCTTTGTAATATGCAACTGTATTAATGAGCAAATGGTTTATTTTGTGGTAAACCAAAGTACATCTCATTTTGTCATTTCTATTATAAAATAAAACACCTATCCTATACTTCAAGATAATCTCAGTACCAATTAGTGACTTAGGTATACTTTAGGTTAGAGTCAGTTAGTAGGAGAGAAGGGCCTTCCATATCAGTAGACTAGGGGAGGGACTCAGAGAGGGAAGGTGGACCTGGCAGGACATGAGCAAGGGGTCTACAGCCAGAATACAAAGTGAATAAATTGTAATAAATAATAATAAACAAAATATTTCTTTTTTATTGTTTACTCTCCTGATGTGGACGGTGATGTGGTGTATTGGGATTTGAGCAGAACATCCTCTTCTGTCTTGTACTGATAACTGTTGAAGTTGAACAAAAGATGTTTTTGCTATCATGATCAAGCAACTGGTAAATCTATTACCTGGTATTTGATTCTATGTCTTCTTGGTCTGAATCTGGCAGTAAAAGACAAATGATGAGTCTGATTTCAGATCCACCTGCACAGAGACACATCTAATCACCATGAGTCAGCCTGGTTATGTGTTCTTCAGAGAACACAGTAAAAAGGGCTCCTTAAAGTATGTCTCTACCTTAACACAAAATTTCTCCTTAGCAGATTTCTCATTCCTTTGGTTTCAATGATACAAGTCCCCTAAATGAAGACTATAGCATTCCCAAAATTTTCTTGGTGTTTAATACTCTCTAGTAAAGCTTATATCCATGAAAGCATTTACTGGAGAAATAAATAATATCAGAAAACATTATTCCTGTACTTCCGGTGAGCTAGAAATTTCTTAAATGCTGAACATGGGCTGACTAATTTGATTATCAAATCTGAAGATTTGTGACTTGGGCATTGAAGTAATGCTATTTTTATTGTTATGAATGCTAAAGATATGACTTAAGCTGTATGCGGTGGTCTAAACTCAGCAATCTCAGCACTTAGTATGATTTTTTTATAATTAATTTTTTAATTTTTTAATATTAATTACAGTTCATTGACTTTTTATCCCGGCTATAGCCCCCTTATTCCCTCCCAATCCCACCCTTCCTCCCTCATTTCCTCCCATGCTCCTCTCCAAGTCCACTGCTAGAGAAGGTCCTCCTCCCCTTCCATCTGACCCTATCTTATCAAGTATCATCAGAACTGGCTGCATTGTCTTCCTCTGTGGCCTGACAAGGTTGCTCCTGAATCAGGGGAAGCTGTCAAAGAGCTAGCCACTGAGTTCATGTCAGAGACAGAGCCTGTTCCCCTTACTATGGAACCCACTTGAATACTGAGCTGCCGTAGGCTACATCTGAATGGGGGTTCTAGGTTATATCCATGAATGGTCCTTGGTTGGAGTGTCAGTCTCACGAAAGACCCTGTGCCCAGGTATTTGGGTTCTGTTGCTCTCCTCGGGGACCTCCTGTCCCCTCCAGGTCTCACTATCTCCCCTTTGTTTCCTAAGAGTCCCTGCACTCTGCCCAAACTTTGCTAATGGGTATCAGTATCTGCCTTGATACCCTGCTGAGTAGAGTCTTTTGGAGGCCCTCTGTGGTAGGCTCCTGTCCTGTGTCCTGTTTTCTTCTTCTTTCAATGTCTGTCACATTTGCTTTTCTGAGTGAGGATTGGTCATCTTACCCAGTGTCTTCCTTCTAGGTCAGCTTCTTTAGGTGTGCAGAATTTTTTAGGTTTATCCTATATTATATGTCTATATCCGCTTAAAAGTGAGTATATACCCTGTGTGCCTTTCTGTTTCTGGGATGTTCTTTTGTGGTTCCCACCATTTGCCTGCAAATTTCATAATTTCCTTGTTTTTAATTGGTGAGTAGTGTTCCATTGTGTAAATGTACCACAATTTCTGTATCCATTCCTCCACTGAGGGGCATCTGGGTTGTTCCCAGGTTCTGGCTATTAAGAATAAGGCTTCTAGGAACATGGTTGAGCATATGTTGTTGTTATGTACTTGAGCCTCTTTTGGATATATGCCAAGGAGTGGTATTGCTGGGTCTTGAGGAATCACTATTCCTAATTGTCTGAGAAAGTGCTAGATTGATTTCCAAAGTGCTTGTACAAGTTTCCATTCCCACCAGCCAGAGAGGAGGGCTCCCATTTCTCCACAACCTCTCCAGCATGTGTTGCCACTTGAGTTTTTGATCTTAGCCATTCTGATGGGTGTAAGGTGAAATCTCAGGGTTGTTTTGATTTGCACCTCCCTGATGCCTAATGACCTTGAGCATTTCTTTAAAATTTTCTCTGCCATTCTATATTCCTCTATAGAGAATTCTCTATTTAGCTTTGTACCCCATTTTTTTAATTGGATTGCTTGATTTGTTGCTTTTTAACTTCTTTGTTCTTTATATATTCTGAATATTAGCTCTCTGTCAGGTATAGGTTTGGTGAAGGTCCTTTCTCAGTCTGCAGGCTGTTGTTTTGTCCTGCTGACAGTGTCCTTTATCTTATGAAAGCTTTTCAATTTCATGAGGTTCCACCTATTGATTATTGATCTTAGAGCTTGTGCCGTTGGTGTTCTGTTCAGGAAGTTGTCTCATTGTGTTTTAAAGGGAATGATTTTCTTGAAGTCAAGGACAGCCTGGTTACAAAATGAGGACCATCTGTACTACAGACTAAACCCATCTTTCAAAATAGCAAGAGAGAGTGAGAGAGAGAGATTGAGAGAGAGAATTTCTTAAATCTAGAGAGCATATTGAAAAATAACCATCTAAAAGCTTCTCTTGACGTTAGTAGGCTCAGCTTAATTTACAAAAACATAAATTTAGAAATAGGACAACAATAACAGCTTCCCTTAATCTGAGATCATATATACATCTATATACAAATAATATAGACATATGAATATATACATATATGTGATATATACAAATTGTACATATACAATATATATGCAAATTAGCATCTTGGGTGTACATTAAATATTTCCTCATTGTGCACTATCCTGACATGATCTGTGATGTTCCATGGTATGTTGGGTTTTGAATGGAACAGCCTCATCTCTCTTATACTGATATTTGTTAAAGTTGAACAAAAGATGTTTTCACTGTCATAGTTTGTTAGTAAAATTCTACTTGGTTTATGAAAATGTAGCTCTGTCAGAATTATTGCTCTAGATAAAGAAATGTTGGTATTTTCCTTGGAAACCAAAACCAAAAATAAGGTCTTAATATTTTAAATTTATTTATTTTTTATAAATTATAATTATTCCTTTTTTATCCCAACTGTAGCTTGCTCCCTTGTCCCTTCCCAATTCCACCTTCTCTCCCTCTCTTCCACCCATGCCCCTCCTCCAGTCCACTGATAAGAGAGGTCCTCCTCCCCTTCCATCTAATCCTATTCTATCAGGAATGGCTGCATTGTCTTACTCTGTGGCCCAGAAAGGCTACACCCCCCTGAGGGGGGTGATCAAAGAGCAGCTAAAGATGATCAAGCATACAACAAGGACATTTGCTCAACCATGTTCATTGCAGCTTTATTTGTAATAGCCAGAAGGTGGAAGCATTCCAGATGTCCCTCAGTTGAGGAATGGATACAGAAATTGTGGTACATTTACACAATGGAACACTACTCAGCAATTAAAAACATGGAAATCATTGAATTTGCAGGCAAATGGTGGGAACCAGAAAAGATCATCCTGAGTGAGGTATCCCAGAAGCAAAAAGACACACATGGTATATACTCACTTATAAGTGGATATTAGACATATAACATAGGATGAACATACTAAAATCTGTACACCTAAAGAAGGTAAGCAAGAAGGAGGACCCTGAGTAAGATAATCAGTCCTCATTCAAAGAAGCAAATGGGATAGATATAAGAAAAGGGAGAAAACAGGAAACAGGACAGGAGTCTGCCACAGAGGGCCTGTGAAAAAATAATTTTTGAAAACAAAAATATCAACTTTCCTGGGTTTGTTTGGGAGATTAAACTACAGAATGGTACATGAAAGAGCTCCATCTGACCTGCTGGATACCAGCAAAAGCAAAGCTAAATTTTTGTTTTCTTAAGCTGATAATTTTCTGCTATTAGGTCTTGATACAAAGCATTAGTCTACAGATTTGACTTGATTAGTATTTAGAAGATGAGACATAGATTCACATTAAGGACTCATGGGTGATTCAGCTGTGGCTAAACCACAGAAAATAGCATCAATAACAGATTTAAAATAAACTCAACTAATTATTCAAATTGCTTTGGAAATATGGTCAATGACATAAGGTCCTAGTGGGCTCCACCCATACTGAGAGCATATAAAAGGCCCTCTCTTTATGCAGAACTACACAGACACAACTCACCTACACTCCTCTCTACCCAAGAACACCCTCAACAACCAACACCATGTGTGGCTACTATGGAAACTACTATGGTGGCAGAGGCTATGGCTGCTGTGGCTATGGAGGCCTGGGCTATGGCTATGGAGGCCTGGGCTATGGCTATGGAGGCCTGGGCTGTGGCTATGGCTCCTGCTATGGCTGTGGCTACCGTGGACTGGGCTGTGGCTATGGCTGTGGCTATGGCTATGGCTCACGGTCTCTCTGTGGCTGTGGCTATGGATGTGGTTCTGGCTATGGATCTGGATTTGGCTACTACTACTGAAGTCACCATGAGAGACTCTCATCTTCTCCAGTTGTCACTCCAGGATTACCCAGTTCTCAACCCCACATGTTCTGAACCTTAGACATGGATGAAGATATTCCTTCAGTGCAGTCCATCGTGGACTGATATTAACCTGTATGAAGTTGACCTATCCCCTAATATACCTTCTCAAAAGGAATAGAGTGAAATTCAGCTGCAAACTCATAGCTCTGCTATCATCACAACGATGGTAATAGAGCCAAAGCCTTATTGACCTCTGTGTTGGAATTTGCTTCTCTGATGTTCTAATAAACTTGTTTGATCTACAAAGTTGTTTTCTTACTCATTTAATGTCCAATATTACATAAAAATTTCAATTTAGTTCGCAAGAATGAATGATCATGTGTTATGCATGTTTATTCAGAGAAAGAGTAAATTTACTCTGTATAAATGATATTACATGATTGCTCCAGAGGTAATCAATCATCTCTTTAGTTGGATTTTAGACCTATCTCATAGATTAGAATACACGCCATAGATGGTAAATTTAGTCAAAATACCTTGGAGATACTGTTGCTGAAATTTTCCTATAAAAATATGTAGCCAAACTCATATGGCTAAATACTTGTTTGTAGCAATAGAGTGGTGCATCTCTTAGCCTTACTCACAGTAGCCTCTTAAGAATAAAGGCCAACGCAGGGATATGTCACAGTGCAGAGATCCAAACTAAATGAGAAACACACTGCACCCACTCTGAGGCTTAAGAAGCAATAGTAATGTGGGGCTACAAAGATTTAAAGGTTAGATCCTGAGGATATATACAGGAAATTTCTTTCTTCTGGATATAATATGGCCATACCAATAATGAACACAAAGTATGTGTGAAAACCTGCATAAAACTTGCATAAACACACACCTCTAAGAAGGTATATGCATAGGAAGAGCTAGGGTCAGAAGAAGGGGACGAGATTTTCAAGAGTAAAGGGTTTTCAATATCCTTTCTTTGTTCTCTATATTTAGGATTTTGATATTTATGTGACATAAGGAATTAATTTTCTGCAATCATGTCTTTGGTATTTTCTATGTATCTTGCATTTTGATAGGTATCTCTTTCCAGAGATTTAATTTTTTCTTCTCTTGTTTTTTGACAACATTTTCTTTGCTGTTGACCTGGGTCTCTTCTCCTTATTCAATACCCATGACTTGTAGGTTTGTCTTTTTTGATACCCAAGAGTTTTTACATTTTCCGTTCTTTGATTTTTCTGGTTTTTCTTTCTTTTTTGCTTTTTCTTTATAGGTAAAGTTTTATTTTTTTTTAAAATCTGAGTAATCCATTTCATACACTTTGTTTTCAAGACCTAAAATTTCTTCCTCTTGATCCACTTTTTCAATTTCCTATTTTTTTTTTAAATTTTAGTTTTGTTTCAGTTTGGCTTTTCTTGAAAGATTTTATCTCCTTATGAAATTTTTCTTTTTATATCTTGAATTATTTTCATTGTTCACTCAACTGTTTTTGTTTGGGAGTCTTTATTCAGACATTTATTTGTATCCTTTTATTTCCTTGCACACATTTACAATAGCTATTTTGGAATCATTGTCTAGTGCCTCAGCTAAGTTGCTATTCTCATGAAACATCATTCGGTGCTATTTTCTAGAGGACACATATTATCTTGATTATTCATAGTTTTTTTTTAAGATTATATCTAAGCATACAGAATTAGGTCATTGATGGTAGGGTTTTGTTTTGTTTTGTCTTGTTTCTGTTATGGAGTTCTGGTCTTTCCTTTGCTGAATAAGTATTTCCGCTGTTGTTTAATAGTACCTCAACTTTTCAGGTTGTGAAGCATCTGACAATAAAGACTGAATAAAAGCTACATAGTATTTGATGTTCAGTCTTGAGGTCACTCTGTTTTAGTGTGTAAAAGGAGTTTTAGAAGTGGTCTTAGCTCAGCAAGGTATAGGTGGAACTTCTGCGAAAAGCAGCAAATATTCCTTATTCTGGAAATATACTCACTTAGAGTCTTCAGAAATCTGAGGTCTTTCCAGATTTTACAAATGTCCTTTGGATGGTAGGGACCGGAGGGGGTGCAGTGTGTTTCTTATTTAGCTCACAATAAGAACTAAAGAGGCATCATGAGGGAGGTAACCCTGACCCAGAAAGACAGATATGGTGTGTATTTACTTATATGTGTATATTAGCTAGTAAGTTTATAGTATCCAAGCAACAATCCATAGAAACATAGAAGTCTGGTAGAGCAACTGACAAGGAGAGAACAGATAGACCTCCATAGGAAAGGTAAGTAGAATAGGCAGACATAGGTGTCTGTGTGTGTGTGTGTGTGTGTGTGTGTGTGTGTGTGTGTGTATTGAACAAGAGTATCAAGAAAAAAGAAAGAGGAAGGGAGATACAGGGAAGGAATATCAGGATGGACAGATAAAATTGAGGGCACCGTAGGGGATTATAAAGACACAATCCAATAGAAGCTTTATAAAATATATGCATGTATGAAGAGGAACTAAATTAAATCACCAAATAATGGGGGAGACAGTGCCCCAACTGGACATCTTTTTTCACCACATGAAGCTTTTAGTTTATATCTCATTGAGTTGTTAGCCAAATGGATACCATGGGAACCCCAAACAACCCAAGTTGTTGCCAAGACTAGAAATTGCTCACAACAAACTGATGGCATAGCTGATGGCAACACGTACACAACTCATTGAAAAATGAGAACCCAAGCATGTGCCCACATAGAGCCTTCAATAATACTGGCTAACAACTTTGGTACAGGAAGGTAGTCTGCACGCTACCGAAAGATCATGGTAAACACCAGCCTAACAATAAATGCTTTGAGTTACAGTGGTCCTGTCATCATAATATTCTAGGATAATGATGGCACAAAGCTTGTGGGAGTAACCAACTAATTTCTAATGTAAGTCCACTTCAGGAGGTAAAATCCATACTCCATACTGCTTGGCTGACCAATAATCTAAGACTTGATAGCTCAAGGACCTAGGGTAAAAGCAAACAATATTATAAAATTATAGCTATGAAATCTCTCTTAGACATTCTTCTATACTTATATCATAGGTCAGTGCCTTGATCAGCCATTATCAGAGAAGCTTCCTCTTGCAACAAATACAGAGAGCCACAACCAGACATTATACAGAGAATAAGAGACACTGGAAGATGTATACCCAAATGAGAAGTTTCCATAAAGTCCTTCCCCTAAAGTCTCAGGGAACTCTGTGACGGAGGAGGCAAAAAAGAGTGTAAGAGTCACAGAAGATGGAGGACACCAAGAAAACAAGGCCCGAAATCAATGGTACTGATGCACATATGAACTCAAAGAGCCTGAGGCAGCCTGCAGAGTATATGAGCAGGTCTTCACCATACAGGCTCCTATGGCTGAGATTCAAGTGGACACATGCCTCCATCCCTCACATAGAACCATTCTCCAGTTGATAACCACTTAAAATGAAAATTTAGCTTTCTCCAAGGGAGTCTCACTAGGGAAATAAATTACTCTTAATTGTAGGATGCATTCCCAGCAATAGATAGCCAACAGAAACAAACTCATCTTCATCTTTTGGGGTTCTTTGTCTCATAATGTTGTGTCAGGACTTAAGAAATTGTTTTATATATTTATATTACAATTTATTAATTTTATTTTAATTTATTTTTATTTGTTTATTTTAAAATTGTCTCTTTCTTTTTAACCCTGAGAACCTTTGGTAAATATTATTGCTTTAAGTTTAGTTTTTTCATGGGATTCTTCAGTGTTAGAATGAGTAGGTCAACATCTTTATCTATTTCTTTTCCTTTTCCTTAGTTCTTTTTCTTCTGTTCTTTTGTTTTGCCCTATTTTGATGTCTTTATTTTGTTTTATCTATCTATCTATCTATCTATCTATCTATCTATCTATCTATCTATCTATCTATCTATCTATTTATAATTCCTTAGAAACATGTTTGTTTTCTAAGGAAAGACAGAAAGGGGGTAGATCTTGATGGGAGGGGAGGTGGGAAAGAACTGGGAGGAGTAGAGGGAGGGGAAACCACAATCACAATGTATTATATGAGAAAACAATTTATTTTTAATAACATATAAAATATAAAAATACATAAATAAAATTTCAAGCCATCAGGCTGTGTACAGTGTTGTTTGTGTGAGTGTATGTTTGCGAGTTCTCTTAGTCAATTGCAGCTCAATAAAGCTGAGAAAACTAGGGAATAAATTAAGTTTCGGACTGTATTCCAGACTTTGAGGTTAATTCTGCATTCAAAAGGACAGCATTATTACCTCTTTATCCTGCTTCTCTAGGGAATTCACTGACCAATGGTTTGACTGATTACTCTCCTGGAGCAACAGTGTTCCTCTAATTGCTTTTCCCCAAAATTTGAATTATCTAAAAACACAGATGTAAACTTAATTTTATCTTAACATTATATATAAATTACTTTACTTAAGATATTTAAAGTTCCCTTAGTTTAACCTATATAATTTATATAAACAAATATACACAAAGAAGGCAAAGATTTGTAGAAAAGATCATTTTTAATGGAAAATTTTGATGTTCACTAAATTGTATTTGTTTAGACATTTTCCAAACTTAATTATTATATTTTTATTTTACTAGTGACCCAATATCAAGACTGTTCACCTTTTGTTTTTATTTTCAGTGATTCATAAGACTTCCAGATAAATAAAGAAATATAAGTTCTGATATGGATGGTATTATAGATAAGAGATGTTATTTTTAACATTAAAAATATTGTTATTAAAAGTGACCCAAGAAAATACAGCTTCTCTTGAGGCAATGATTTAAGGGGTTCAGGAGTCTTTAGTTTCTCAAAAGGATCCAGGAGACAACAATCTTTCATAGCAACTTGGACAGCAGCAGGCACATCCATATCTATCACAGCCGTAGCCCTGGCCAGGGCCTGCAGAGCCAGAGAGGCCTGCCAGCCATGTTACAAGCTGCAGAATCTCACGGTGTAAGGATTAGAAGGTCGGATTCGGGCTATCACAAAGAGAGCTGCTACAAATATGGTTGAGCAAATACCCTTGTATCCTTGAGCATATTTTGGATCTATGGCTAGGAGTGGTATGGTTGGATCTTGAGGTAGCACTATTCCTAATTTTCTGAGAAAGCAGAAAGTTTTGATTTCAAAACTGGTTGTACAAGTTTACATTCCTATCAACAAGAGAGGAAGGCTCCCTTTTCTCCACATCCTCTCTAGCCTGTGCTGTCATTTGAGTTTTTGATCTTAGGCATTTTGATGGGTGTAAGGTGAAATTTCAGGGTTGTTTTGATTTGCATCTCTCTGATGTCTAAGGACGTTGAACATTTCTTTAAGCTTTTCTCTGCCATTCAATATTCCTCTGTTGAGAATTGTCTGTTTAGCTCTGTACCCCATTTGTTTCCAGATTTTTATTTTTGCATATTGATTACAGTTCATTCACTTTGCCTCCCAGCTGTAGCCCCGTCCCTCATTCCCTCCCAATACCCCATTTTTAATTGGATTGCTTGATTTGTTGCTTTTCAACTTCTGTAGTTCTTTATATGTTCTGGATATTAGCTGTCAGATATAGGGTTGTTGAAGATGCTTTCTCAATCTGTAGTCTGCTGTTTTGTTCTGATGACAATGTCCTTTGCTATACAGAAGCTTTTAAGTTTCATGAGGTCCAATTTATTGACTGTTGATCTTAGAGCCCATGCTGTTGGTTTTATATTCAGGAAGTTGTCTCCTGTGCCAATGAGTTCAAGGGTCTTCCGCACTTTCCCTTCTAACAAGTTTAGTGTGTCTGGTTTTATATTGAGGTCTTTGATCCACTTGGACTTTAGCTTTCTACAGGATGATAAATATGAGTCTATTTGCATTTTCTACATGTAGACATCCAGTTAGACCAGCATCATTTGTTGAAGATGCTGTTTTTTCCATTGTATGGTTTTATTTTCTTTGTCAAAAATCAAGTATCTGTGAGTGTAAGGGTTTATTTCTGGGTTTTCTATTCGATTCCATTGATCCTCTAGATTGTTTCTCTGCCAGTACCATGTGGTTTTTATTATTGTTGCTCTATAGTACAGCTTGAGATCATGGATGACGATACCTCCAGAAGATCTGTTATTGTACAGGAATGTTTTAGCAACAGTTTTAAGTTCACATTTTTTTACATGATTTCATACATCAAGTGAGTGTTTTGTGGAGCATGCCACTGGTAAATTCACATAAAAATTATTGTCATTGAAGCTAATGTCATTGAAACTGTCGAAAGTGTTTCTTACAACCAATACACCCAAAGACAACCTTGTTATGTGGCAGGACACATGAGTAGGTGTGATGTGCCTTTAATGAGAGACTCGTCTCCTGTTTTATTAGCTTACTTGTTCCATGTGCTAAATTAAAGCAATCTAAGCTTACAGTAGGTCATTTAACCAAGGACCGGAAAATATTTTTAAGAAAATCATAGAAGAAAATTTTCCCAACTTAAAAAAAGAAAATGTCCGTCAACATACAATAAGCCTACAGAACACCAAATAGACTAGACCAAAAAAGAAATACCTCTCGTCACATCATAGTCAAAACACTAAACCTACAAAACAAAGAAAAAATATTAAAGGCAGCAAGGGAAAAGGGTCAAGTAACATATGAAGGTAAACCGATCAGATTCACACCAGACTTCTCATCAGAAACTATGAAAGCCAGAAGGGCTTGGGCAGAAGTCATGCAGTCTTTAAGGGAACACAGATACCAACCAAAACTACTATACCCAGCAAAGCTTTCAATCAACATAGATGGAGAAAACAAAATTTTCCATGACAAAACAAAATTCATGCAATACCTACACAGCAACCCAGCCCTTCAGAAGGTACTAGAAGGAAAACTTCAGTCCAACGGAAACAACTACACCAAAGAAAGTATAGGATACAGATAATCTCCAAATGACAACAACAAAAAAGCAATGAATCATAGTAAGACCACCAACTCCACAATGAAAGGAACTAACAGTCATTGGGGTCAATGTGTGATTTCAATTTTAATATTGTTTGATTTACATATGAAGGTG
>CM053753.1:99697681-99748686 GCA_028658305.1 Pachyuromys duprasi | reverse complement strand
GCGAGACTGTGTGATCCAGTCTATAATGGCGGCTGCGGGAGCCCAGCTTGGCGGCTGCTCCTTCCGATCAGAGCTGTGCGCCACTGGTCACCTGGAGGTTTTCCCAGGGAATAACTGGGTGTCCCTAGGGTTTTCCCACTTGATTTTCTCTCCGTGGGAGATCTGCTCACCTGGCAATCACGGATGCTGGCGTTTTAGGTCCCAGAGTTCAGTCTCCTGGTCGCTGCGTTGTTTCTGCTGTCCTACTCAGACACAGTGTCCTCTAGTGGCAGCCATCTTGGTAAACCCATATTTCTTTTTTTTTTTTTTTAATTTATTTATTTTTATCTCAATCACAGGTTAGGTACTTTGAATCCCAGGCATAGCCCCCTCCCCCATTCCCTCCTACCCTCTCACTCCCTCCCTCATCTCCTTTTTCCCTGCCCCCTCCAAGTCCACCAACAGGGGAGGACCTCATTCCCTTCCATCCAACCCCAGCTTATCCTGTCTCCTCAGGGCTGGCTGCAAAGTCCTGCCCTGGGATCTAGCCAGTCTGTCACTCCTTGGCTTGTATGGGGGAGGGTCAAAGAGTCAGCAATGGACAGCTCTGTACTCATGACCAGGGCTTCACTGGCCTTTGTTAAACTCCTTATGTCACAAAGAAAAAGACATAAGATAATGATGGGGAATTGTTCAGAGAACCACAGGTCTTGTTGAGACACAAACAAGAGTAGAAAGGTAGTAGGAGCAGAATACCTTATATACATATAAAAAAACTTTCACAGAGGGGAATATTTAAGGAACAAATGGAACCAGCTATTGGATTCATTGATCCTTTGTACAGTGTTCTTTGTTTGAGTTTTATCAACGTCTGTGTTGATGTTGGATTCATTGAGTTTTATTGGCAGTCAATTTTGTTTGTTGTAGAGTGGGAAACAAGGGATGGGGTTTTGTTGTTTGTTTGTTTGTTTGTTTTTTGTATTTGTGAAGCTTGGTATTTTGTTCCAGCACGTGGTCTACTTTAGAGATGCTTCCATGTGCTGTTGAGTAGAATGTATATTCTTTGGCATTTGGATAGAATATTCTGTAGATATAATATTTGAGAAAAAAGTTTTAAACTTGAGTATTTGGAGAGCATGGGAGGGGTTTAGGGTACAAATAAATGTAATTCTATTTTATTCAAAGCATTAAAAATAAATAGTGAATAAATTAATAACAAAAAAAAAAACCTCAAAGACCAAATACCAAGCCTCTCTAATGACCCTGATAAATTGTCATGGTTGAAAACAACAAAATAATTAGAGTAGTCATAAAATTACCCAGTGACATGAGCACGTGGTGGGCTCCACCCACACTAGACTGTATAAAAAGCCCTCTTTTCATGCAGAACTACACAGACTCAAGTCACCTACACTACTCTCTACCCAAGAACAACCTCAACAACCAACACCATGTGTGGCTACTACGGAAACTACTATGGTGGCAGAGGCTATGGCTGCTGTGGCTATGGAGGCCTGGGCTATGGCTATGGAGGTCTGGGCTGTGGCTATGGCTCCTGCTATGGCTGTGGCTACCGTGGACTCGGCTGTGGCTATGGCTATGGCTCAGGGTCTCTCTGTGGCTGCGGCTATGGATGTGGTTCTGGCTATGGATCTGGATTTGGATACTACTACTGAAGACACCATGAAAGACTTTTACCTTCTTCCACTGTGAGCTCAGAATTCTCCAGTCATGAACTCCATGTTTTCTTAACCTACTTCTTAGAGCTCACATCTCAAGTTTATGATGTGACTGTTTTGAAACTGTGCCCTTGCTTAATGCCCTTAAGATATAAGATCCAAGACTTTTATTTTTCTTGCCTTTGACTCTTGAGAGGTGTTGGGATCTCATTCTATGAACTTCTTTATATCTCTTATCAAGATGATAACAGTCTTTTGTTTTGACTTTCCTTTCCATTTCTAATAAACTTATTCCTTCTCTTAAACTGGTATATTTATTATTTCATTTATTTAGTGTGTGTATATTTGTGTGTGTGTCTATGTGTGCCCCATAGAACAAATATGTAAGTCAGAAGATAATCTAAAAATTGTGGTTATTTATCTCCACAATAATGAGAAACAAGGGTTGAACGTATGTTGATAGACATAGAAACATGATCCTTCCCCCCCTGAGCCATTTTCTGGTCCCGTGAATTTCTCACCTTATCCGTATTTATATTTCATTATTATATGCAACTCCTTTTCTAGGGATATACATACTTAAAAATTTCTACTCTTGGGCCACCAAATCCTTGGTTTGTGATATTAGGAACACAATAATCTTCTCAATGCATAATCTCTTATTCTGTTTAAAATGTGTTGATATGAGTTGTCTTCAATTATTGTTAGGGCAATAGCTCAGGAAGGAGGAAAAGGGCCACTTGGTCCCTTCAGAACTTACAATTGACTGTTAATTGTTCCTCTTCTGTGAAGGCCCTTTACAAACAGCTGCTGATGCAATGAAATTATGACTACACTGGCTGTGTTATACCTACAAGGTAGTTTTCCACAGCAGTTATACAATATTTAAGCTCTTACATTATTTCTGGCCCTCTTCCATATTGTTCCCCAAGCCTTAGAGGGGATACCATGAATTTCCTACTCAGGGCTGACCATTCCATTGTCACTTATTTTCACCACCTTCAAGAGCCATCAGTCTCTGCATTCACCACTGTTTACTGTGAATATATCAGATAATGTCTTAGAGTAGTATTTGTATATGACTAGAAAGAAATATTTAGAAGAGGAAATAAGGCTGTCAATTTAGCTAAATCATTGTAGTTAAGCTCCCTCCCTAGGATCTAAGAACTCCATAAGTCCTCGGTTTTTAACTGGATTAATAGTACTAATCATGAATTATGTTTTGTGGAATATTCTTGGAAGCCAATTGTAGAGCATGTGGTTGCCCCTCAAACACTTGTGCAGGTCAGGGAGGAAATGATGGAGGGAGGGTGGATTGGGAGAGAATGCAGGAGGGGGCTACAGCTGGCATGAAATGTTAATAAACTATAACTTAAAAAGAATAAAAATAAAGACAATTTTTATTAAAAAAAAACACCACTTGTGCCCATATTACACTAGTGGGTACATCTTGCCTGATAGATTTCTATTGCAGTTAATAAAGTTCTTAACTTGGTGAGACAATTACCCTTTGTCCCTGACAGCTTACAATGCATGTTCTGACCTAATGACACTTGGACAGTAGGGAGGAAGTCTCCATTTCAGTTTCAGATTTATCTTACATGGAAGGTATGTGGTGTCTTCAACAATAGGGTCTTAGAAACTAGTTAAGTAGGACAACCAAAAGGGATGTTAAGATCTTATTTTGGGAGGCTCTGTTGTCCATTGGAGTAAAATTGTTGACTCCACAAAAGGAATTCGGGTCTCTAGAATGATTCAACCGTAGCTAAGAAAATAGTTCCTTCAAATTATGTTCATCTAAGGACTTTTATTTACTGTTATTTTATTCCATAATGTTAAAATAAAATCACTATTGAGTAAAGCATAAATGGTAATTATTTAAAATTATAGATTTTAGTTATCTTGATTTCTTATAGATACTTAATCACTGAAAAAAAGATAATGCCTCTCATGAACATAAGATAATGGAAAACATCCATGACAATTGTTAAGATGGATTTCTCAAGTGTGACACACTAGGACAAGAGTACACAAAAGGACAATGGCCAGCCACTTTCTTCATGGAAAGAAAAAAGAAGACAACACTGGTGAGGTGGGAAGATAAGGCATCAAGACTGACAGGAAAGAAACTAATGGGAGAGGAAGATGGGAAAACCCTCCTAATTTGGGCTCCAATAATGACACAAAATTTGGGAGGGAAAGAGGTCTGGGATCTCCAAACATCAAAGATGGCAGGCACTGTGTAGATGGCTTATGTTGGAAAGAGACTAAAGGCCATGAGATGACACTCTTGTGATCTTCGATGGCCGTTAAGCTTTGAAATTTTCCAAGCTTTTTGAATTACTTCCTTCTCAGGAGTCTCTCTCTCAGTAAATACTTGCTATTTCTACCCAATTAAAAAAAATATATTCTAATACTTGTACCTGCCTTGTGTGTTAACATTAGCAAAAATTAATATGGATTTTTGCAAGCTTATAATGCTTAGAACTTGAATTTAAATTTCAGCAATAATGTCAGCAAACAAGTATGCATTTTACTCACCTTGATTTGTTCATCTCTATTAGTTAAATTATGAACATAGAATTGAAATAAAAACATACAACACTCTTTTGCTATTTGTTCTGTATCTTATTTATGTCATTCATTTCCTACACTGTGAACCTAAATTCTAGCATCATTATACTTACTTTTGTTAGACATATGCATATAATAATTCCAGTTTGTTGCACCAAAACATGTTACAAAGATCTGATTCCTAATGGGTTTTGGCTTTTGACATATTATATACTTTTGAGATTGGTATGAACATATGAAAATTAGATGAGATAATAGAAACTACATTGAAGGGCTGCATTTCCCTAATTGCTTAGGAACAATAAACATGTTTGAGATTTTTCTTATCTAGTTTTATTTCTTCTTTTGAGAACTTCTGTTCAGATCAATAGCCTTTTTTGTTTGTGTGTTTGTTTGGTTTTTAGCAAAATACTCTACCTCAGGGAAAAGCTTTCCAATTGATTATGCAATGCAAAGTGTTCAGCCTTGAACGAGTATTCACACAAGTAATAGTGGGTTCCATAATAATGGGAACAGGGACTGTCTCTGACATGAACTGATTGGCCTGCTCTTTGATCACCTCAACCTGATGGGGGAGCAGCCTTAATGTGCTACAGAAGAAGACAATGCAGCCACTCCTGATGAAAGCTGATAGACTAGGATCAGAAGGAAGGAAAGGAATACCTCCCCTATCAGCGGATTTGGGGAGGTGCATGTGTGGAGAAGGGGGAGGAAAGTTGGGATTGGGAGGGAAGGAGGGGGGTTTATCGTGGGATACAAAATGAATAAAGTGGAATTAATAAAAATTAAAATAAAAAGGGACTGTATTTATATGTTTTACAAGGTCTTTAATTCATATAACATGCTTTCAGTGCTGAACATTTCGCATTGTAATATATATGTATATATCCAATGCTAAGTGGTCATATATATATATAATTATATACACATAATTGAATATATATATTTAATTAAAAAGTTGTGAATTTGAGAGTGAACAAGGTAGGGGTATACATAAGGGGTTATAAGGAGAAATTATGAAAATATATTTAAATTACATAAATAAAATTTTAAGTACATATACAAAACTCCAAAACTTTACCTGGATGTTTAGAGACCATAGAGTCTCTGTGGTCCAGCCTTGTAGAACTGAGGCATGAAAAAGAAATACTTAGCCTACTACCAATTTTTTTACAACTTATCTTAGGTATTTTTCATGTTCATTTCATTTGTTCTTCACACTATTATTCCACCTCATGGTAAGCATTCACATTTACATATGTGAAGCGTCATTAAGGTATTTGATTTCATGGAATTTATTTTCTTCTCAAGTGTGTGGTAGGGAGATGATTCAAGTCATGTCAGAAGCTATACCTATAAAGAGTCACCTTTATACATAACTGCCTAAACATGAGCTGAACAATAGGCATACAAAGTGGACCAGAGTAAAATAGGAGGCCTCAGTCCCACACAGAGAACTACAGGCAACTAAGGAATGCTGAGTTTGGGAGAAACAGCCTTTCCCAGAGAAGAGCACATCAACTGGTTATCCACTACCAAGTGGTCAGCTCTGGAAACACACCTGCAAATAACATTATATAGAGTGAGCAGGTTTCATTATGTATATTTACATACATATATTACATACATATGTTCCTAAGTAAATCTATGTATACATATATGCATATAATAACAATTTCTAAAGAAAATGGTCATGAACTGGAAAGAGAACAAGGGCGAGTGTATGGGAAGTTTTGGAGAGAGGAAAGATAAGAGAGAAATATTGTAATTATATTGGAATCTTAAACATAAAAGTGTCAAAATTTTTAAACAAGCACATCTTGGTTGTGTCTAAATTTTAACAACTATTAATAAAGTTGCCATAATCATCTGCTCCAAAGAGGGGAGAAGTGGAGAAGAACTTGAAGAGGAGGGTGCAGGGTCAAGGGAGCCTCCTGCATGACGCTCAGTGTAGTCCAAGTGGGATCTCTGAAGAATACCCTTCAAGGCAAGGATGGAAATTACTTACTTTAATGTGTGTGGTAAAAAGAAAGATTGCATTTGGTGTCACAAGAAACTGTGGGCTTTGCCCTGGGGATGTCAACTGTCTATGCATTTAAAGATATAGAGCTGAATTATTCCCAGGTAGGTTATTGTACATATAAAAAAGACCAAGAATATGTTTGAGACTTAGGCAAAAGTGTAGAGGAGTTGTAAAAGAAATCACAAAAACGTAGTTGGACAGCAGGTGCTCCAGGGTTTTAGACAAGTCAGCAGACCTGTGTCTCAGAACTTAAACAAAATGTCAATAAATAAACTAAAATGGAAATGTGGTGGGCTCCACAGGACTGCTGACTGCCAATAGTCTAAGTGTTTGAGGGAAAGGAGGGAAACAGTGGGTCACATATATCTAGACACACATTTTGTCATGGAAAGATTTTTAATTTTATTTTTTTCTTCACAATTTACTCATTACATATCCCTATTGAAGCCCCTTCCCTCAACCCCTTCCCCCTGTCCCAGCTTCCCTTCCTCAAGAGAAGCAGTGAATTATGAAATCACTAAACAAAATTTCCCCTGAGGAAAGAATTTCTTTTGGTTTGTTTCTGCAGGAAATAAATTTTAATTATATTTCAGAGAAATAGGTATGCAGAACCTTTTGAAGCAAGCATACCAAAAAGTTTTCTAGGGCAATAAAACTATGATACTACAGTGCTGAATGCATACCATGCAACACTTGTCAAAGTCCACAGAAGATATGTCACAAGAGTGAACTTTAACTATGGACTCTGGAGATAATGATGCTTTGGTATAAATCATATGTTGGAGTAGGTGTGCCTCTCTGTACAGCATTAGCATACTGATGATGTAGATGCTAAGAAGTGGACAGTAGAGACGGTACAGGAACTTTTTCTCTAATTCTCAGTTATGATACAAATGAGACACTGCTCAAAAATAAACGTTGCTCATTTAAAAAAAAAAAGAAAGAGCATCCCAAATATGAGAATACTCCTATTGTTAAGCTTCTGATAGTAGGTCTAAGAAGTCATATAAATATCCATAATACAGTATAAATAGCAAAATTACTGCAATGAATGTGCATTAAATATTGAAAATCACATCAAGACATTAGCAACTATATAGTTTTAGGTACTGACTACCATCTGTATGCTTTCAGACCAAAAGCTTATCAATGCAAGATGTTGCTAGGATCTTTGTATTTAACAGAGAGGGTAGAAAAATAGTGGCATGTTTTAAAACAAAGAAGGACCTCAGCTGAACTATATAGGTTTCTATTAAAATTAAACAAGAAGGAGGCAAGTTTAAATCATTTGTGAACTTCATAGCAAATCATAAAAATGTTATAAAATGTATTATGTACAAAAACAAAACCATTAGTAATAAAAATGTAAAAAAAAACAGAAATGTTTTTAATGCACATGAAGCACTCACTGGTTATAAAACTAAATATTGGTACATTATAAGACACAAATGGCTCTTGAAAATTGATTTTGAAAGATTTGCTGCCATGAATTTTATAACCTTGGCTTATATGGAAAGCTATAATTTCTTATTGATGTTTTCCAATTTTAAAATTATTTTGATGATTATTTCTTTTACTAACTAATGTACTTAACTAAGTTGTGTTCTTTTAAATAAAACATTGAAAATGACTTCAAGTAGTGACCATTTAAGTTTTCAAGTTTCATCATCAAGACAACTGGTAGAATCTGAAGAAAATGATATATGAGGCAATTGGTACTTCTTTTTGGAAATTTTAGTGACAGAGTAAAGACTTCCTATCAGTCACTATAGGAGGAGTGAAATAATATGTAGGCACAATAATGTGTGTTGTTTACAAATGTACAGTTGTAAAGAGAAAGCATGAAGAGAAAGTATGGTAAAAGGTATAGAAAATCATTGTATTTTATTTACAATAAAAGAAATATTGCCTTATTATTAAGCTTTTATTATCTCAGCTAATTTGAATTGCTTTTCAGGGGAGATAAACAAGACTCTCGAATTCCAAAGGCAGTTTAGCTGCAAGCAGATAACTTCTTGTCTGCAACCCACTTCACTGTTTAATAATGGAATCCCAGCTTTAGACCTTGCTTGCAAATAAGAAACCACACTTCAATACACAGCGTCTTCGGCCCATCAAGCTTCTGGCCATGTCTTAGACAGGCTCCTTGCAAAGCTGTGGCTGTTTTTACACAATGAGAAAATGCTCTGCTGTGTGTCCTCACAGCCTGCAGCATGTAGTGAAAATAAGAAACTTTAATATTTAATAGTTAATACAAAAAGTTCCGCATGGGTGACTAAAAGCAGATTTCCTGCTCAACATTATTTATTGTTAAAAAGGAATTTAACTTTGAATAATATATTGGTGGAATCAAATGTCTGAAGGAAAAAATGCCCTAGATGATATTAACTTACTATTATAAATCCAATGATTTAAGCAATTGTTGATAGTATTTTAAAGTCATGGAAGCAATGACATTTCAGGTCTCACAAATTTCATAAACATAACTGATAAAATTTCTTAAAGTTTTCAAAAGCTGAAATTTAGTATTTATCAAAAGTCATAATTTATTGAAAAAATACTTTTGTTATTTCTAGTAGTAGGCTTGACAGAAAATTAATATATAAAAAAGAATATATTTCTATGGACATGAAAAAAATAAGTCAAAAATACTAAATGTATTTAATTAAAATCCCAGACACAAAATTGGCTCAGCTTCTTGGTTTACTGAATTTTTCAATAAATTTAAGCACAATTTAAAATAAATACAATTAACCGACTTCTTAATTGCATTATAAAGAAAAATAACATTGCAATTTTGCTTTTGTTATTAATAGACAGCTATAACCGTGAAAAACAAAAATATTTTGAATAAATAACACAAATGAAATATAGTGCTTCAAATGACTACTTTGGGATGTGCAAGGAAAAGAATATGCATTTTATTTTCTGACAAGGGCAAGTAGCACATGTGTAGCTTCCATAGATCATCCATATATTCAACAGTTAAAATGAGCATGTCTGTGTATTAGTGTTTCCTCATTATTAGAGTGAAATTGTCTCATGGGACACCTAATTGGCAAACAAAACAAGCTGCCATAATAACTATGAGGTTTTGTCATATGGTTGAGAAAAAAAAGTACTAAATTAGATCAATCTTAAAATTAGCCAATGGCATGAAGCCATGGTAAGTCCCACCCACACTGAGACTATATAAAAAGCCCTCTCTTCATGCAGAACTACACAGACTCAACTCACCTACACTCCTCTCTACCCAAGAACAACCTCAACAACTAACACCATGTGTGGCTACTACGGAAACTACTATGGCGGCAGAGGCTATGGCTGCTGTGGCTATGGAGGCCTGGGCTATGGCTATGGAGGCCTGGGCTGTGGCTATGGCTCCTGCTATGGCTGTGGCTACCGTGGACTGGGTTGTGGCTATGGCTGTGGCTATGGCTATGGCTCACGGTCTCTCTGTGGCTGCGGCTATGGATGTGGTTCTGGCTATGGATCTGGATTTGGATACTACTATTGAGGAGTTCAAGGACACCTCATTTCCCACGTGTATGATGCAAAAATCCTCCAGCTTTAAATTCCAAGTTCTTGCAGCACCATGCAAAGCTGGAATAATATGAGGCTGTCGTGGTCTGAAATACATTGGCATCCATCTATCCAGTATTCTACTATAAATAACATCTGCATCTAGTTATTTATTCCACAAGCTTTGTATAAGGACAAGAATATTAATTTTATTCTCTATATTTCCAATAAACTTTGCTAAGCAAAATATAAAGCCTTGTTATATTTTTATTATTTATTCATATTTATCTAATATTATATGTAGTATATGTTTATTTTATATTTCTGGATTTTTAAAATATATATATATTCTCTCATATACATCCCGGCTGCAGGTTTCCCTCCCTCTATTCCTCCCAGTACATTCCTGCCACATCCCTTCTCATCCAGATACATTTTCCTCCAGTTCCAGTCAAAAATGGAGACCAACTGAACACTGCAGAAAAAGTTACAATAAGACTAGGCACATATAATCATAACAAGGCTATATGAGGCAACACAGTAGTAGGAAAAGAGTCCCAAGGGCAGGCAGTAGTGTCAAGGACAACCCCTATTCCCACTGTGTCAGAAATTCCACAAGAACACTAAGCCATACAACCATAGCATAAAGCATAGGACCTAGAGAAGACCCATACAGGCTCTGTGGCTACAGCTTCAGTCTCTCTGTATCCCGATGAACATTCCTTAGTTGATTCTATAGGCTGAGTTCTCCTGGTTGTCCAATGACCTCTCTAGTTCCTACAATCCATTCTCCTCCTTTCTTCAGGGATCCTGAGTTCTGTTTAATATTTGTCTGTATATCTCTGCATCTATTCCTACCAGTTGCTGGATAAAGTGTCTTTGATGATGATTATGCTGGATTCTGGTCTAAGAGCATAGCAGAATTATCATTGTGAATCATTTTATTTACTTTTCTTGTCAGTCTTATTTAATTCTATGTTAGGTCTCTGGGATGTCTAGACTCTGTGTCCTGGCCTTTCCCGCAGTGACAGGCATGGGCTCCTTCTTCCTACAGTGGGCCTCAAGTTGTATCAGAGATTGGTTGGACACTCCCAAAAGTTTTATAGCACCATTATTCCAGAGTATCTTACAAGCTTAATGCTTACTGTTTGCTTAAATGTTTGTAGCTGGCCCTTTTGACAGTTTCTGCATCATCTTCTAAACTTCCAGATATTCACAGATATTCACCCTTGGGAAGCACTGTTGTACTTTAACATTTCTCCTTTATTAAAGAAAAGATTGTTTTCTTTTGCCTGGAAATTTCAAGACCTAATATTTGGATACGTGCCGTTTTTTTAAAAAAAATAATTTTTCACCACTGAGCAGATATTTGAGAATGTTCTTTCTACATGACTCCACAAATCCTCTTTATATTATGTTTAAACGTTATACACACAGTATTGGAGAGATAGATAAGTGGTTAAGAGCATTTACTACTTCTGTAGAGGACCTTTGTTCAGTTCCCTGCACCCACATAGATATTCCCAATAATTTGAAACTTTTGTTCTAGGGTATCTGACACAGTCTTCTGTCCTCTGAGTATAACAGGAATACAAGCTGTGCACATCCATATACATAGGCAAAACACCCATATGCTTTGACACAAAGGGAAATTCACTCTTTTGGTACTCTGAGTTTCAAACGTTCTCAGTTTCAGGACATATCAGTCTCAAGGACCAAATGGAGGATATTGCTCTCTCCCCATATTTTTCTATCTGTCTGTATTCAAGCCCTTTCCATGCCAATAACATTGATGGTGACAATTTATCTATATCCCATTGTTCTGCCTTTTCTAGTACCCATGTTCACTGAGAATCTCCCAAGTCATTCAAGTTTTGAACATTCTCTAGAAAGACTCCAACCTTATATATATAAACAATAAGGAGAAAATCCAGGCAAATGTTTTATGGTATCTCTGTCTTGTTTTTTGTTTGTTTGTTTGTTTGATGTTTTCTCCTATCCACAGCTCAAGCTTTACCACAAAGGAGAAGGAAGCCACAGGAATGCATTGTTCTTGCAAAATGAATCCCTTTGAAATTCATTACCTAGAGTTTTAGTTGGAGATGGATTCTACAGCAATCAACACAATTTTATATTCTCAGATGGTAAGCATTTATTCATAAAGAACTACATTGTTTATACAAATAATCTATGCAGTGAACCAACACTATCATTTAGGGAATTATAGGAACACTTGACTTATTTATGGTTCAATCTGATATCAGAACAGTGTTCCACAACCTGAATGGGAAAGAGTCCTCCTCTGCCCCCTCCATCTATCTGTCTTCTCTCTTCCTTTCATTGTTTTTTTGTTTGTTTGTTTCAAGATCGCAATAGAGTTTATATCATTTCTTCTTTTCAGAGTTGAAAAGAAGAATTAGTCCAATTACTCATAAAATTTCAAAGGCACAAGGGCTGGAGGATTGGTCTTTAGCATTTTACTATTTCAGTGGTTCTCAGGCTGTGGGTTGCTGCCCCACTGGGGATGGAATGACCCTTTCAGAGGTGTGGCTTAAGACCATCAGAAAACACAGATGTTTACATTATGATTGAAAACGGAAGTACAATTATTGTTCTGGAGTAGCAACAGAAATAATCTTATGGTTGGGGTCACCACAACATGAAGATCTACATTAAGGGGTCACGGCATTCAGAAAGTTGAGGACTGCTCCTCTATTTGAAGAAAGTAGAATAATATGGGCTTTGGTAGGAGAGCTGTGGTCATGGAGCTTGTACTATAGAAGGAAGTTATGGATCTGGAATGTTACCTCATTCTCCTTTTCTTCCTTATTATGAGGCATGTGCTTCACTTTGACATGATCTCTTGTCACACCACAGACACAAACAATTGGATAATCAATATTGACTTGAAACCTAAACATCTATTAGTCAAGATCCAAGTTACCATGGCCACATTTGCTGTATTGCATCTTTGAATTTCCTCGCTGTATAAGGCTCACTGGTCTACGAAGTGAGAAGACACGCCCTCCATTTCAGTGACTCCATTTTTTATTGTTTCATACTGAGGTTTTGTGGGATTTAATTATTAAATAAATTTTATCATAATAAAAATGATTCATCTATTCTTATAAGTTGATTTCTTAGGCATTTGCAATGATGGCAGAAATCTAATACAAAAATCATTACTTGGAGTAGGGTGTCTGCTGTTGGTTGAATGACTGATGACTTTAGAATAGGTTTACAGGAAGAATCTATAAGTGCTTAAAGAAGGAAACTAGAACAAGTCTAGAATGTTTAGCGGTAGTTTTATTGCAAGTTTGGACACCCAGGTCACTAACGTAGCATTTATACCGGCAAGATTTCTGGTGAAAATATGTATCTTTCAGAAACTTGACTAAAATACACACACACACACACACACACACACACATACACACACACACAAACACACTTTTTCCTATTCTCTCATATAGTATAGGAAGTGAAGCTTAAATACTATGGACTTCTTTATCTGGTAAAGGAAATAGATCATTCAGCAATATGGTTCCAAGTTTACCAAAGGCAGAAAGATTATGAAACAAAAAAACATTCACTTTGAACATGGCTATGGCCATAAATAGCATTGTCTCTGAGCCACAGGCTTTACTAGGACTAAAGGACATGTGACTTGGTAACATAGCAATAATGAACCTGGACTGTTGCCATAGAGCCAAAGGTTCAAAAAAAATCCCAAAGTTAATTCATTTTAGAAAAGAATCCAGAGAAATCCAAACGCACCAAACACCTGAGTATTTATTTCTTAAAATTCAATTAGGAATATTTGAGTTCATGGGGTCTCTACTGATATTGCAGAGGAAAGGTAAGGAGTTTATGTGGATTGACTCCCTGCATTCAGTCCTTCTTGGATCTAAGTGTAAGATTCTCTAAGGATAAAACTGAGGCTGTAGTTAAACCCCAGGAGGATGGAGATCCTAATGATGCATAGGGATTCACAAGGGAAGCTGCTGGCAGTAAGAGAGCCAATCCTAGAGGATGGCCTTATTTGCTTTGGAGCTTCCAGACTCTTGGAAGTCCGCATTCCAGTGCAGTGCAACCAGAAGTCATACGTGAATATTTAAGATAGGGTCAGTGGATTTTTTTAATCTCTCCTTTATATCATATTACACCTCTCCTTGGAATAAGAATACATACCTTGTGCCTGTTTTTGCATCGAATCCTGGATTTATATGCCTCCCTGTAATTTTTATAGAGGCCTACAATTAAACCAGCCATGACTCCTCAAGGATATGTTGGATGTTTTAGCAATGCTGGGGTAGTTAAAACACTATGATGGGGGTGGAGTAAAGTAAAACATTATACTTTGTGAGAGTCACATGAACCTATGACTTCCAAGAAGGAAATGGAGTGAGTGAACTTGACATATTCTCCAAAGGCTCCAGTGATGAAAGTTTGATCCCCAGATGGCAGTGTTGAGAAGCAACATGTTCATAGCAGCTTCATTCATAATAGCCAGAATCTGAAAACAACCCAGATGTCCCTCAATGGAGGAATGGATACAGAAATTGTGTTATATTTATACAATGGAATACTACTCAACAATTAAAATGAAGGAAATCATGAAATTGCAGGCAATTGGTGGGAACTAGAAAAGATCATTCTGAAGTATCCCAGAAGCAGAAAGATGCACATTGTATATATTCACTTATAAGTAGATATTAGACATATAGGATAAACCTACAAAAATAGGTACACCTAAAGAAGCCAAGCAAGGAGGACCCTGGGTAAGATAATAAATCCTCACTCAGAAAGGCAAATGGGGAGGGCATCAGAAGAGGGAGAGAACGGGGAACAGGACAGGAGCCTGCCACAGAGGGCCTCTGAAAGACTCTACCTTGCAGGGTATCAAAGCAGATGCTGAGACTCATAACCAAGCTTTGGGCAGAGTGCAGGGAATCTTATGAATGAAGGGGGAGATAGAAAGACCTGGAGGAGACAGAAGCTCCACAAGGAGAGCAACAGAACCAAAAGATCTGGGAACATGAGTCTCTTCTGAGACTGATACTCCTACCAAGGACCACGCATGGAGATAAAGCCCTGCACAGGTGTAGCCCATGGCACCTCAGTCTCCAAGTGGGTTCATTTCTATGGGAAACGGAGGCTGTCTCTGACATGAACTCAGTGGCTGGCTCTGTGATCACCTCCCTCTGGGGCTACAGAGGAAGACCAGCCCTGATGAGACTTGCTAAGCTAGGGTCAGAGGGAAGTGGAGGAGGACCTCCCCTATCAGTGGACTTGTGGAGGGGAATGGGAGAAGAGGAAGGAAGGGTGGGATTGGGAGGGGATGAGGAAGGGGGCTACAGCTGGGATATAAAGTGAATAAACTATAATTAATTAAAATAATAAATTATTTTTAAAGAGAATCAATGGAAAGAGAAGTGAAGCTTAGAATGAGTCCGCGGAGTCCTCATGACCCATTTCATTTTGGATCTCAGCTCTTCCTTGCTAGTTCTCTTTCACTTTCTGGCCATCACATGAGCAGTTTTACTTGTGTCGCATGTGCCAGCCGCATGCGCTAGCTTGGCACGGGCTCCACATAGTGAAGCCACCTTACCCGTGCTAGGATTTCCAACGTGTTAGCCCAAATTAACTCATTTTCTTTATGTTATTGTTTAAATAAATATTTTATTTTGCTTTATTTTCCTTAGAAGTTTATTGCTTGGTATCGAGCACTGAGACCTTTCTGCAGGCAGTGTATTTATGTTTTTATTTCCTGTTAGATTATAGTTCCTCATGAGAAATCAGCAGTAATTCATTTTCTTTACCAGCAGCAAAATTGTTTATCTTTAGCTGCTTTTGGTATGTTGTGTTCTTTGTTTATCGGAAATGTAGCTGTGATATCATCAAACATTCTTTGCTTTGAGTGTCCTTAATTGGGTTTGTAACCATATAACTTGCTGTGTTTATCTTTTGAATTTCGGAAATGCAAGACTTTTTCATTATAGTTACTCTTAGACTATTTCATTCCTGTATCAAATGCACTCTGATTACTCTCATCTCTACCTTCTCTTTTCTCCTTCCAATTCCAGTCAACTCTACACTTTCTCTCTACAAGTTTATTTCTCACATTCATTTGATTACATTTAGTGATTTTTACCCAAGGATGCCCATGTAAGTGTGTGTATGAAAATACACATGAAATATATTTCTATAACAATGAATATCCTGTGTGATATTTGATTGCTATGAATGGTCTAAAATTTCAATGTTATCAATGGTACAATTTCAGATATGATCTCTTTGTACTCAATTTGTATTTTATAATTTCAAAAATAAAAAGATATATAATACAATAAAGTGGTCTCAAACAAAAATAAAGAATATTACACATTTTCTAACTCATTTGATAACATTTTTGGATATGTTATGTTATATAATTTTTAAATATCTAATTTGAAACTTATGTTTTCATAGAATATATCTTTATGTGATATAAAAATTAGAAAAAATATCTAAGAGTTTATTGACAATTTGATATTTTATTATACTATATACTTTTTATGGACCAACATTTTTGTCTAAATAAAATATAAATTTCTTACTTTAGAGTAAAAAAAAAGAATATTACTAAGTCTGTTACTTTTCAAAATGTTTAAGATTATTTAAGCCATATAAAAATTAGATGCAAGAGGGGTGTGTTTACAGCTTTGTATTTCTTGGTATAGGAGAGTATAAGTTATACTTGTGTAACTATGTTATACATTCAGAGTAGTAGTATAAAATCAAATATCAGTATTCATGTCAAAAGGGTTTCATACAATGACATTTGCAGAATTGCAAAGAAATACATAGAACTTGCAGGCAGCTGTTAACTAAATTGACAACTTCAATCATCTTTAACACTAAAAGCAGCTCACAATAACACTTGACAATGGACTTTAAGGGTAAAGAATGCTTGAACACTCTCATTGGCAATATGCTAATAATGGTTTCATCATGACATTTTCATACATGTTCACAATGTATTTTAGTGATGTTCACCCTGTTAAAGTCTTTTTTCCCCTTCTTACTCATAATAATACCCTACGTTTTAGCCAGCCTTTTTCTACTTTCATGTCTTCGTTCTCTTATGACCTAAACAATGTAATAAGGTATGTTGACAGGAATATGCGTAACAGTTTTCTAGCTGGTGTCTACACCTCTGCAATAGAAATGTCTCTCCTTTCTGTATCAAGCTTTAACTGCATATAAACTCTCAGCAAGACATCATCCCATACATGCTACTGTCCCTACTGTGACAGGGGTTGTCATGTCCAATCTTTTGCAGATCTTGTGAAGTTAATCACAGCTGCTCTAATTTCAAGAGTACAACAGCCATGACATACTAGAAAGCTACTGTCTCAAACTTCTCCTCTTACATTCTTTCTGCTCAGTCCAAGATATTCCTTGAGCTTTGGTGGTAGTGATATAGATGTCCTCTTCATGGATGTACCTTCAATTGTATTTTTTTTTTTGTATTTAACAGTTGGGAGTTTCTGTAGTTACTACTGATAATTAAAAAATTTTCATTTAAGATTTTATAATTTTTTTATTTTTGAGATTATAATGTAATTATAACACTTCTCACTTCCCTTATCTTCCTCAAATTTAACTACATATTTTCAATAATTTTTACATTCATATATATGAATGACTGAATGAATATATATATATATATGAATGATATATATTCCTAAATATGCCCTGTTCCATCTAGATGTTACTTATATTTATGTTTTCAGGAATGACCTTTGGTGCTGAAAAATTAATTGATGAATTTTTCTCTGGGGAAATCACCTCTCCAGATTCCAGCATCCCTCAGTTGTCTGTAGTTCTTTGTGGAGGGTAGTTCTTTGAGACCTGGTAGGCTTGTTCTCTTCTGGTTTGGCATGCCTGTTGTTATTCTCCCTATTCAAATCAAATGTGGGGAGTAACATTGGTAAGATGTTTTTGGGTGTAGCTTCTGACAATATTAGGAGACCCAATATAATAGTAAACTCCTTGATAGTCTGGTTTATATAGTCTTTCTGTGCACTCTTCCATAATTTTCCTTGAGCTTAAGTTGAGAGAATAAGTTTACTAAAACATTATAACCCATAACAACAATCCACAAATATCTGTCCCTATACCCAAAGATAAGTATAGTCTTCACCCCTCATCAATAAACCTTTTTTGGAACAGATACAGGCAAACAAGGAAAAAACAAACAAACAGTAGAGTTGTACAGTCCCAATGGATATATCTACAAAAAGAAGATTCTTTGAACAAAATTGCCCACATAACTAGGAATTTTACTTCCTCATCAACAGTCTTGTTCAGGTAAATATCATTGCAACAATACTGGCCAGCCACAGAAGACGACTCCATGCTTACAATGATGGCAAGGCCATTCACAGGCAACTGTTTATTTCTGATTGTATTGTTACCCATTCCTCAGGAAGGAATTTATATCCACTTCTGTAAAAGTGGTCAGAAAACTCTGAATGGGAATGTCATAGGCCTAGCGGGGATGCTACTATTGATGTTTCTAGTGCCTGTCATTATTTTTCTAAATAACTATGTTTATACTCATACAATGTTGTTTTCATTGTAACAAGTTGACTTTTTCATGGGGCAAATGTTTCTTTCCATAATTATCACTTTCAAGTTCATTTATGTAAAAAAGCACAGAAATTTCTACAGATAAAATTTTAATTCATTTAGAAAGAATAATAAGTACTGGATTTTAAATGAAAAGAAAACCACATTTATAAATTCACTTGAACACATTTATTGGGAAAAAGAGAAAAAAAAACAAAAAGATCTGGGACAGAGTCACCACAATGAATAACAGTTTAGGCACCCAGACCAATGCAATTCACATTCTTCAATTTTTTATTGTAAATGCTCAAAAGAGGGCATATTAGACCCAGAAGGAACCAGAAATGAAGGCTTCAGTGAAATTGTGTCAGAAACATGTGATGTACATCCTCACACTCTAAGCAGGAGGCTTAGAATAGATGAGGTGCAGCATGGCAAACTCTTGGCATCACAGTTGGAGAAGGGTAGTAGTCTCCAATGGTGTCTTCAGTAGTAGTATCCAAATCCAGATCCATAGCCAGAACCACATCCATAGCTGCAGCCACAGAGAGACCGTGAGCCATAGCCATAGCCACAGCCATAGCCACAGCCCAGTCCACGGTAGCCACAGCCATAGCAGGAGCCATAGCCACAGCCCAGGCCTCCATAGCCATAGCCCAGGCCTCCATAGCCACAGCAGCCATAGCCTCTGCCGCCATAGTAGTTTCCGTAGTAGCCACACATGGTGTTGGTTGTTGAGGTTTTTCTTGGGTAGAGAGAAGTGTAGGTGAGTTGAGTCTGTGTAGTTCTGCCTGAAGAGAGGGCCTTTTATATGCTTTCAGTGTGGGTGGAGCCCCCCATCCACCCATGCTACTGACTAATCTTATGACTAATCTAATTATTTTGTTATTTTTCACCACAAAATACTCCGCAGTCATTAAACAAGCTTTATATCTCATGTGAACATTTTTAATCTAGTTAGGATTTCAGTGTAGTAGCATATACCACATACACTAATACTTAGACAAGTATGAAACAAACGATGCTTCCATTTTAACCTTCTATGACTATCCTTTATACAGAGGTGACACGTTCTTAGTCAAATTTGTTTTCTAACTCTATCACACACAAAAAACATCATCTCTTTGAATCACGAATTTTTCTTACCTTACAAAGCAAATTCATTTTCTCCATCAGGGTTCAATTCCTTTCCTCTTCTGAAATCACATACTTTTTACAACAGTGATGGTAATAATAATTCAATTAATTAGCATTTGAGAAAATGAGCTAAATGCATTAAGTTTTATTGTTATGCACATGAGACTAGGCCCATTTAAATTTAATTTCTATATAACAAAGAATTTTTATTTATTGCATAGAAATTTATTTCTCTATCTTTACAAACAAGTGCACAATAATTAGTAAGTAATTTAATGACTATTAGAATAATATTTTATGTATGGAACCATACAATGAGCTAATCATCATGTATTAACTTGATTGAATTATTTAGATGACATCTCATTTCTTTAATAAGATAAGCCAGAATTATTCTGTTTTTAAAAGCAATTGCGGAGCTTCCACAGCATTGTAATTGTTCCTGGCCCCATGCAGTTCCTTGTGATAATAAATTTTTAAAAAATTAAATTTAAAAAGTCTGGGTAGTTCTATATTTCAGTGGAATTGTGTACTTCCATTGGATAAGGGATTAGGGCGAAATTTACATTATCCTCATGTCCAGCACATCTAGTTCGATTAGTGTGGAAAAAAGAAAAAGTGTTTCCCAGTAGAATATTTTCACACTTATGTTCTTATCAAACACTTGTTAATTATTCATTTACCTGGCATGTGTGTGTGTGTGTGTGTGTGTGTGTGTATGTGCTGATGGTGTCATAGTAGTATGATGGTCTCACAGTTCATGCTGACCTCAGACCATATCCCCCACTACCACCTCCTGAGTGCTGAGACTACAGGGCATGTGCCATGATTCCAAAATCAATGTTCTTTCCATTAATGGCTCTTTGTAGACTGATTTTGTAAAACTTATTATGACATTTATCAGAATGGTCGTGAGGTTTGAGAATTTTGAGTTAGATGAGATTATCATTTGCATTTTTCAGATATCACATAGTGGCCTTATCACCGTGTTAACCAATCAATGTCTGAATTACATTTTCAGGAAAAAAAATAACTAAATGACATGGTGTCAGTCTTTCTCTAGTCCAAGACATTTAAAAAGTCCTGAAAAGTAAGATGGCTGAAATTCTTCATGAAAGTAGAAAGGAAAAAATAGAAAAAGGAAGAAAATAACATGCAGACATATTGTAACTTTAAAATATTTGACTAAAGTAGCTATACAATTTTATTGTAATAAAATAGCATAGTATAATTGTAATGGAATAATTCTGTCTAGGAAATTGCATTTCTTATAGTAAATTCTACTAAATTTTACCCTCAAAGAAACTTTCTCAAATAAATTTTCTTCTTTTAAAAATCTTGAATTTCTCCTCCTATCCAACCATCAAAAGCATTCCCTCAAAGGGATGCCCTTCATTCTTCCTCAATGGGGTTTTCTAGTCTCTGCTGTGCTTTTAAGTAAAGTTAACAAAGAACAAATAGATAACAAAAGAACAAAATGACTTTCCTTGGGCTTCTGAATTCCCCCCCCCACAAACCTTGTAGTTTCCTTGCTAGTATTCTCATGTGTTTTAATCTGTCTATTCCAGCACTTTTTTAAAAATTATGATCACTTCTATTCTCTTGAAATTGCTAATATAGAGATCACAGAGACTTTTGTCTTGCTAAAAGTTACACAGTATATACTCACTTATAATTGGGTACTAGACCTATAAGATAAGGTAAACATACTGAAATCTGTGCACCTAAAGAAGATAAATGAGAAAGAGGACCCTGGGTAAGATGATCAACCCTCACTTAGAAAGACAAATGGGATGGACATTGAAAGGAGAAAACAAGTAACAGGACTTACCACTGAGGGCCTCTGAAAGTCTCTACTAGCAGTGTATCAAAGCAGATACTGAGACTCATAACCAAACCTTTGTCAGAATACAGGGAATCGTATGAAAGTACAACTGTACTTTTCTTAAATTTTATATTTTTACTGGTGCCCATCACTCTGGGATGGGAAGGTCTGTCCACTGTGGCCTACAGCCTCATCTAGGCTGGATTTTGGCTTGTAGGACTCAAGAATGTGAGCTGCGGAGTAGGCATACATGTTTTCAGCTTTCTTTACTTTTGACTACTTTGACTGCTTCATGTCTTTGTTTCCTTGACTCACACTATGATAGACTGCAACCTGGAACTGTGAGCTACAGTAACCCTTCTCCCCTCTAAGCTGCTTCTTGACCTGGTACTTCATCACAGTCACAAGCTGTGGACAAGTCCATCAACTCTAGCATAACGGCTTTAATCGGACCATTGGAAAAAAATCTAGTTGAGCTCATGAATAGGAACTAAAGTCTTCTTATGTTATAAATACATGAAATGGATATTCTCAAAGTCAGTAAAACCACAGTGAAATTATTTAAAGACAAGAGTTCGATAAAATGTAAGTAATCCTAATATCAAAGGAGAATTCAAGCCAGAAAGCTTTAAAATCACATAGGACATTTTACATCCTGACCACCACAATCATTAGAACTATATCTTGGTGAAAAATATTTTATTATCCGCAAAAATAGAAAAATCATGCATATCTGAACCTACAGTTTCTTCCATCCATCTTTCCCACTTCCTTTCTGCTTTCTACCATTCATCCCTTGTTTTTGGTGTCTTCATTTTTTTCTATTTTTGTTGTTGTCTTTGCATTTTTGAAGACTGGATCTAGGACCTTCACAAACGCATGCACACACACACGCACACTCACGTGCATACATACACACAAATGGGGCTGGCTGGTGGGCAATAGACAGGAACACAATGACAGGAGGGTTTCATTGATCACTAGTCAGTAAATACATAAGTAGAATAAAATGAAAGAACACAAACAACATAATTGAAGTAGTTGTTTGTTTTGGTACAAATACGTCATGTCCATATATGCATATTTAACCTTTATAAAAATAGGAAAGAATAAATCTTTCCATATGTTCTAATAGAGTGTATATAAATACTCTGTGCTTAGGGAAGAAGAGAAAAGGAACTTTTGAAAATTCTCCTGCTTGCCATGAAATGAAGCTAAAATTGCTCACTACAATGAAAATAGACAAGCTCTTGATATGGAAGGGAAATCTCTGACAACTTCCAGGCAACTGGAGAAAAATGGATTAAAATGAAAAAGATAAAGTTTCAAAGTAAATAATAGTAATAAAATAACACTTGAAAACATATGAAAATAAACAAGTAATTAGAGAAAAATCATGGCACTAAACACTTTCATTAGTAAAAGTAAAGTGGTAATGAAACCAAATTAATATTCACGCTTTAATGAAAGTCAGAAAGCATCATTCAGTGAACCAAAGAAGGTACTAGGACAGAGACAATCAATGGAAAACAGATTAGTTACAAGGGAAATAGTAAAGAGATAGACTTATTTGAGTTTTCATTTAATTGTACAGGGTACTGTAGATAGGGATTCTCTCATGCTATGAAAGGTCTGAATTCTGCCACAACATTCTCAATTCTTTGATTTTTTTTCCTTTAAAGATAAGCTACCTGGAGTGTCTTTGAAAGTGTAGTTCTCCTGCCTAGCCTTCTGAATATCTCAGGTTATATTAGGTCTCCCAAAAAGCCAACAATGGACAGTTAAAATGGAAATGCTAAGTGTTATATTTGATGGATTTAACGATAGTAAAGCAGGTGACAAGGTATATTATTTCAAATGATGTGTGATGCTTTGTAGAGTTGATTATTATAATTTTAAATCCACACTTAGAATAGATACTTCCCTAATGAAGAACAGCGGAGTAAAACTGACATCATTAACTTTACGAGAGCCACTTTCTTTAGAAGAAGCAGGAGGAACAATAAAAGCTGTGCTGAAAAAAAACAACAACAGCAACAACAAAAAACAAAACTTCATTTCTAGATGTCCAATCCAGGAAATCCTACCAAAGTGCCACCCTCCTCTGACATAAAATTTCCAGTACAAAGAACATGTTGACTGCAATGATGCATTTTGTTTCCTATAGTGACAGAAGCACTGGCCTTACGTTTTTGTGGGCTCAGTGTAAGCTCCCACTCTGCATTGTCACCGAAGCCTATCAAATCATACATGATGGAGCATGTGTGATCGTGTATATACATGAGCATGTCACAAAACATTGTTAGACTGTAAGCCACTGTAAGAAATGAAGATGAGAAAGCTGATTTTGAGACATAAGGTATATAAGAGTGGTAGAAATTTTTAACTGTGTTGTTTCCCAGACTCAGTAAGTTAATTTATATATAATACAGCCTGTATTTGAGAGTTACATAGCATGACAAATATTTCCTCACTAATGTAAAAAGAAGCTGAACTTTCCATAAACAGATTTTCATAGGACTACTAGTATGGATATAGTAAAGAAGTTGACCTAGAGGTAGAAACTGAAAGCAATGTCTGAAAAAGTGATCATTGTCTTTCACGAATGCTGAAACCAATCATTTTAATAAGAAAATTTCAACACTGACAAATGAGATAAAAACTAGAACTCATTTTTTTAACAAAAGATGTTTATTAGAGAAGAGATAAATGAGGATAAGAATGAAAGTCACCAAGGCTATTACTCTGATGACATCATTCTGAGAAACATAGAAGTGACAGGGGTCAGGTAAGTTATTCCCTCTCTTTATGAGGGACATCCAGGGCACATGTGGTCTCTGTGTAAGTCACAGCAGACCATAATAAACTTCTTGGCAGGATCATCTTCAGAGAAGAGTCTTGGTACATGTAGGGCTCAGAATTGGCAAGTCTTAATGTCCCAATTGGAGAAGATGAGAGTCTCTCATGGTGTCTTCATTAATAGTATCCAAATCCAGATCCATAGCCAGAACCACATCCATAGCTGCAGCCACAGAGAGACCGTGAGCCATAGCCATAGCCACAGCCATAGCCACAGCCCAGTCCACGGTAGCCACAGCCATAGCAGGAGCCATAGCCACAGCCCAGGCCTCCATAGCCGTAGCCCAGGCCTCCATAGCCACAGCAGCCATAGCCTCTGCTGCCATAGTAGTTTCCGTAGTAGCCACACATGGTGTTGGTTGTTGAGGTTGTTCTTGGGTAGAGAGGAGTGTGGTGACTTGAGTCTGTGTAGTTCTGCCTGAAGAGAGGGCCTTTTATATAGTCTCAGTGTGGGTGGGACCTACGATAGGTTCATGCCATTGGCTAATTTTATGATTAATATATTTATGTGCTGTTAGAGGACACTTAAGGTGTTAGAGAAACATTCTTTACAAACCATGGCAGCTTTAGTCAGACTGTGCAGCAATGTTTAAAAAGGTACAGGTCACATTAGGTATTCAGTTGAGATTTTAAAAGAAGCAAATATAGGGTGTATTTTCAATAGTTTTGCTTTTGTAGCCACAGAGTATTATTGAAGTCTTGACCTTCATTAGTTGGCCATGAGGTCTTTTTTAACACTTTTTTATTTCAAGGTAAATTATAGAAAATGAAAATGAGATTATTTAGAAGGCCCCTTACACTTACCTAGCAGATATATGAAGAATTGTAAGTTACTGATCTCATCAACTTTGATAAAAATTCAAGGAAAGAAATGAGATTTAAACACAATCAATGAAAATGTCAAATAGTTTTAATTCACTCAAAATTCTTTTTTATATTTTAGTTTTTATTTTTTAGAATTTATTTACTTTATATCTCCTCCCGGTTCCATCCTCCCTGCATTCTCCCCCCATCCCACTGCCCTGGTCCACTGAAAGAGTGAGTTTTTCTCCCTGTACTTGTGTTTTTATGTAGTGTTCTCTAAACACATACTTAGGATGAAATGAGTATTTCTGTTTTACTATTCATTTTTTGAAAAAGTATTTATTTGCATGCTTGTTTGTTCATTTATTTAGTATATGTATTATTATTTTTCCCGAATTCATGTCTCTGTACCACATGTGTATCTGGTGCTTAGGAAAAGCAGAAGAGTTTGTCAGATTCCTTGGAACCACCTTGTGTGTGCCCGGAGTAGGACCTAGGTCCTCTGGAAGATCAATTAGTCTGCCTAAACACTAAGCAAACTCTCTCCTGTGTGTTTGTGTGTGTATGTATGTTTATATGCCCATGTACATGTCAGACACAGTATACATGTAGAGGTCAGAGGAGTTGTAGAACTCAGTTCTCTCCTTCTAATATATGGTCTTAGAGATCAAATTAAAGTTGCCATGTTTGGTAGCAAACGCCTTTACATACTTAGCCATCCTAATGGTCCTCAATCAGTATTTACTAATCAATAAATTTTATTTACTAGATCTTAACAATCTAGCTGTAAATTTTCCTATAAAATAAATGGTTTGTAACTACAGTTTGTACTACAGTGTATGGCAAATTGTTCCATGTGTGTAAACATGATCAATCAAATATCAACAATTGTAATGACATTAGTGGAAATAACATAAAAGATTCTCCTGGAATTTATATGTTGACAATATGAGAAAATTGATCCAAATTGTAATCCATTGTATATATTTTAAAACTTTATATGAGTAATCTTATTATAATTTAAACAACAAAAGAACATATTGTTTGTCTTGTATTAAGTTGTTCTGAATGTTGAATACTACAGGATTGGGCAGAGAAAATGCAGTTTGTACTTTGAACACTGGAGAAAGTAAACATGTCAGCAAAGAGGAGAAAAAAAAATATATCATAAAGATTCCAAGAAGTTCTTGCTGGCAGAGTCCTAGATAATTAGTATGTGGAAACAGTGTAAGAATTATAATGCTTTGAAGGAAGAAAATGAGTGAAAAAACCGATGGAGAGAATGCAATGTTCTTTTTTAATAACATGAAAAGGAATAATTATAATGGAAGCTTTTGGATGTAGTAAAATAATCTAAAATAGAGCAAGTATTTGATGACCCAGCAAAACGCTTAGCATATTCTCACACAGTGTTCCCGATCTCTACAGGTGTGTGGAAACTGATGACTACATAATCAACTCAATGAACACAAATGATCAAAATTAACATTATCAATCCTGAGGGAATTTAAACTCACTTGCTTTGTGATATTATAAAATGACAAGATTTCAGCAATGCATAATAATAAAAAAATACATGAGCCAAACACATTCATGGATGACAACAAACCCACTTTTCTTTTTAAAAAATAATTTTATTATTATTACAATTTATTCACTTTGTATCCCTGTTGTAGCCCCCTCCCTCATCTCCTCCCAGTCCTACCCTCCCTCCCTCTTGCTCCCCTATCTCTCTCCCTAGTCCACTGATAGGGAAAGTCCTCCTCCCCTACTGTCTCACCCTAGCCTATCAGGTCCTACAACCTGGATCCTCTTCCTCTGTGGGCTTGTTAGGTCTCCCCACTAGGGAGAAGTGATTAAGGAACAAGCAACCAAGTTCATTTCAGAGACTGTCTCTTCTCCCTTTACTAGGGGACCCACTTGGAGACTGGGCTGTTTTATGAACAACATCTAAGCAGGGGTCTAAGTCCTCTATGCACAGTTTCCGCTGGGTCCAGCTATTTTGGGCTTTGTTGGCCTCCTAGTGCGGCTCCTGTCCCCTCTGGGTCCTTCTATATTCATACCTTCTTCCATAAGACTCCTTGTGCTCTGTCCAAGGTTTTTCTTTGAGTCTCTGCATCTGCTTTGATCTGATGGTGTCTCCTAGGGAATATGCTTAATTCTCGTTCAGAAGGAAAAAACAGGATAGATACTGGAAGCCTTACAAGAAAGGGAACAGGAAAAGAACCTATCACAACCCACTTGTGAATAGTCCAAGAGAAAAACAGCATAGCCTCTGAATAATTATCAAATGCATACAAGTTGAGGAAAGGCTGAGGAACTGTACAGATTGTTTCTCTGTGTCTTGTGTGGGGGATTCATACCCATTCTGCTCATGCCTGCCTTCCCCCTTCAGTGCATGCTCTCATTTTCTGAAGTCTTGCTCTATTAGCATCTCAACAGCCTCTTTCTAGAATGGTTTAGAATTTGATCTCAGAATGCTAGTGTGCTTAGAACTCTAAAAAGGTATCTTTTATAGTACGCATGAGTCATTTTCAGAAGCTATCTCAATATTAGGGCTCTAACCTTCTTACGTTCTCCAATTAGCCTGAGTTTTTATCTCAGTCTCAGCTTTTGCATCTCTGGAGCAGTTAACTATTTAAGCCTAGACTGAGCTAATATTTCACATCCTTTTTTTTTTCCTGTATCTGATCTCATCTTTTAATGACCATCTCCTAATTATTTATAGTACTGAATTATTAGCTTCTCTTAATATAAAATTTACATTGGTTTATATATATTGTCCATAGTGATGGACATAAAGAAATTTTCATGAATAGATAATTTACTTTGAACATGTTACCTCCTAAATTTAGCAACTATTTGCTTTTATTAAGATTGGATCTGAGGTAGAAGGGATGGTGGGGGAGGGAGGGCTGGAGGGAGAGGGAACTGTAGTCCAGAGGTGTTGCCTAAATTATTGTCACAATCTTTCTTCTTCTTCATTTGCCTTAATTGTTACCTTTAGAAAACAGAGCCTGGTTGTTTTGCTCAGATGTTTCACCATGATTTCCTACAACACTTTTGAAGCAGGAGACCCTTGGTGAAGACTTGATGAGTTAGTGAGAAGCAACAAATGAGTGGTTTCTGAACTTCCTATGCTGCATTTTAGAGGGGTGGAAAGAGAATGTGCATTGCTGATAATGTCTTTAACATAGTGCAAAAACATGCTTATTCTAAAAGACCTGAACAATGACAGCACCACCAAAGGACATGTCAGCAGGGAAGGGAGAGTCTCACAAGGTCCCTCCCACAGATGATTGTGGCTGCTGAGAGAAGGAGATCCAGTCTTCTTCAGGGACCAGCCCTCTGATGAGTTGTTCCCTATCAGTGATAAGTGAAAACATACATTTGCATATGACCAATATGAAAGTGACCCCAAAAGTTGTGTGTACATCTAATATACATATACAGTACACATACTGATACAATAGAGATTAAAAAAGAAGAGCTCATGAATTTGAGAAGGAGTTGGGGAACAGGAGTAGTTGGGTGGGGAAGTGTAAAGGATGTGAATACAGTACACACATATAAATTCCCCAAAAGAGAGAGGACAAAATACACTGGTGACCTGGAGGCCATTGGAAATTAAGATGCAGGGTGTCTGGAAAATCTTTACTAAAACTGTGAACAAAGAAATATTTTGATAGGAAATGAGGATTTTGGGTGTCATATAAACTAAAGTCAACAGATGTATGAATGGAACTTAAGCCTAAAGTAGACAAAAGGAATACGCGTTTACACACTTCTTTCTGAGGAACTTGTTATCAAAGAAAATTCGGACTCACTTTGTTTTAGTGTATCTGTGCACAATCATTGTAATGGAAACTGAAATAGAATTATGAGTAGAAAGGTTTCTCAGTTATAAAGGGAATATAATTAACAGAGATATTAATAGGGCAACTTTAAGAAGTGACCGATTCTTATTTGAAAAAATATCTTCGGAGGTAAGACATAAATGTTTTATGTTATTATGATGGATTCTCATCAGCTTTATTCTAGAATTTTAAATAAGCCATTTCTGAAGAACAGAAGCCTGTTGCCAGAAGGCTCATGATCTCAGCTTTTAGAAATCCTGAGACTGTGGCCAATTTGTCTCAGGCACATGGTTAGGATGTTTGTTGAGGGCGTATTTGTTTGTAGCTTTAATGGTAATGGGTTTAGGAGACTCTGTGGTTTGCCTCACCTGTCATTCAGGCAGTATAAAAGGACCCACACCTGGTGAGCAGACTCACACACCAGAAGCTGCTCACCTGCCTCAAAGAAACTCCTGTTCCTGACAGCATGTGCTACGGAAACTACTTTGGTGGCCTGGGCTACGGTTGCGGTGGCCTGGGTTATGGCTATGGGGGCCTGGGCTATGGCTACGGCTGTGGCTATGGCTATGGGGGCCTGGGCTATGGCTACGGCTGTGGCTGTGGCTCTCGCTATGCCTACAGTACCTATCGTCCATGCTGCTATGGAAGAATTTCTGGATTCTACTAAGAATTAAGACTTCCTGGCTCATTTTGGGTCATTTTCTTATAAAAATCTCAGAGCACTAACATGTAGGAAAATTTACAATTTTTCTTTTCAATAAAGCTAAATTTCTTTCCCATTATTTACTATGCATCATGTTGTCATTCTTTTTTGCCATTTGTGTATAAGTGTGTGTGTGTATGTGTGTATTAGAGAGAAGAGAGAACATAGGAGTTATCTTTGTGGTACTCTACTAAATGCTGTGGTAAAACAGATGCTTAGAAACTAAGCCCATCTCTAGTCTTTAATCCATATTGTCACCAACACAGTAAGACTATAGGGCTGTGGTTCAATTGGCCCTCCTTTAAACATTGGTCTGAGAGAGTTAAATGCAGGAAGCTATGACAAACTTGTAAAGCTTCTTTGGTTTATCTCCCCTGTTCAAATGTGGTCTTGAGCCTTCATAAAGCTTCTGTCATGAATGAATTTTTACAACTTGTCTAGTTTAGTATGAGAGGAGGTAAACATGTGACTAATACTCCACTATGACGGAAAGTACAAGCTTATCATCTGTGCCCTTTGGAAAAGAATGAAGTGTATTTTTATCAGTGTTCTTTGAGGTGGACTGCAGTAGTTTACATATATATATATATATATATATATATATATATGTGTGTGTGTGTGTGTGTGTGTGTGTGTGTGTGTGTGTGTGTGTACATATATTTACTTGTGTGTGCCTGTGTGTGTATGCCACATGGGTAGGCCAGAAAGCGAGTTTTGAATCTCAGTGAGGAAGAGTTATAAGCAGTAGTGAGCCACATGCTGTGGTGCTGAGAACTGAACTCAGGTTTTCTAGAAGAATAAGCATTTAAGTGCCTTTAACTGCTAAGGCATCTCTTCAGCCCCAAAAGAAATAATTTTAAATAAAAAGAATGATGCATAAAATTGTCATTTTATATAAAAGGTAATATTTAGTACTTATAAAGTTATCAATGTGGTGAATGGATACCTTCAATCACAATGCAATATATCTTTCAAAACAAGAGTGCAAAGTCTAGTTAGTGATACCTTTTCATTGACAAAACACATCGTGCTATATTTTCATTTAGGTCCTGAGTTCCCAGCATTAAGACAAGCTTTTCTAAGCATGTGGAGGACAGAGGCAAGATTTATTCTCTGTAGGTGAGAGTCTTCTGCAGCAAGATCCCCTTACTGTGTGGCTGAGGCCCTGCAAGTTGAGTTCCTTCCCAAAGAGAAGGCATTTTTCAGCCTCTTCCCATTACCTCTCAGAACAGATGTTGTGTGCCCTTGTTGACATCCAGTTTAAATTCTCCTTCACTGGTATTCTGAGGAGTAAATTCTCTGTGGGAAACAATGGGGATCTGCAGGTTCCACCACCTCCTCAGGGAAACTTCCTCTTTTCTCAAGAAGGACTTGAAAGTCTTGGATCAGCCTGGTAATCAGGAATGGGGTATTTCACAGATGTTCATCTTAAACAAACAAAGAAACAAAACCCTCCCCAAAACAAACAGAAAACAGGAATCATTGTTCAACATGGGCATTAGGTGTTTGTGTTCAAAAGGATGTGAACCCTGGCAGGTTTGAGACTTTATAAGACTCCACAATACATGTAGACTGAATAAAAAACTAGAATCAATAAAGGTTTTTGAGAATCTTCTACCAATATAAGAGCACCCAAGTGATTTTAATTTCTTTTAGGAAATGTTGGCATCATTCAGAACATTACATAAATAATATGAATTGTTAAAATCAAGTCTATAATTTATGTGCAGAGAAAAATTTAAAATATATGCAGTAGAAATGGGAAAATATAGGAAGAATATGCAAAAATGTCAAAACTCATTATTATTGGAATGTGAAAATATATGATTTTTTTCTGCATATTTCAAATTTTTCACATGTATTTTTCTAAGTATAAATTATATTAAATTAAAAGAAATATTGTTAACTAACTTTAAGTTGTTGATTTTAAAATTAAAAGCATTCTGTAACAGAAAGGTTAGCCATTTTAATACCTGGAAGAATTCCTTATTGATTCTATAACTTCCTACTCAGTATTCAATGGGCAAAATAGAGTTTGTGCTTATCCTTATTTTTTGTTTTCTTCTTAGAGTCTTGTTTGCTGGGATCCTAAAATTCAAAAACTTTAAAGAGGATTGACATCAAGAGAGGGAGAAAACAGGGAGCAGGTCAGGAGCCTACCATAGAGGGCCTCTGAACAACTCTACCTGGCAGGGTATCAAAGTTTTACTCATAGCCAAACTTTGGGAAGAATGCAGGGGTTCTTATGAAAGAACAGGAGTGCCACAAGGAGAGTAAAAGAACCAAAAAATCTGGGCATAGGGATATTTTCTGAGACTGATAGTCCAACCAAGGATCATGCATGGAGATAACCTAGAACCCCTGCATAGATGTACCCCATGGCAGCTCAGTGTCCAAGTGGGTTCCCTAGTAAGAGGAACAGGGACTGTCTCTGACATGAACTCAGTGGCTGGCTCTTTGATCACCTCCCCCTGAGGGGGGAGTAGACTTACCAGGCCACAGAGGGAAACAATGCAGCCAGTCCTGATGAGACCTGATAAGCTAGGGTCAGATGGAAGGGGAGGAGGACTTCCTGTATCAGTGGACTTGGAGAGGGGCTTGGAGGAGATGAGGGAGAGAGGGTAGGGTTGGGAGTGAATGAGGGAGGAGGCTACAGCTGGAATACAAAGTGAATAAACTGTAATTAATATAAAAATAAGTTTAAAATAGTATATATATGTATGTATGTATATATATGTATATGTGTGTGTGTTTATGTGTGTATATTGCATACTTTTTTTCCAGAAGGGCATAAAATAATACATCATATCAGAGCAAATAAGAATTTTTATTTGATGAAGTTAATTGCATTTTCAATGTATTTAAATCTTAATAACTCATTACTAATTTCTTCTGAAGTCTTGTAGGATATTAACTCTTTTATACATTAAATTCTTTTATTTGCTTTTAGAGCTTTATTCTGACCCAATTGTTCTAAGAGCTTTGCCCTCCAAAAAGTATTGAGGATTTCATTGCAAAAATATTTACCAGCATATCTTAATTTAAAATATAATGACTTCATCCTCTCTTTTTGTTTCTTTGCTCCAACCCTTCACATGTACTCCCAACTCTTACCCCTTCAAATGAATGGCTTTTTTCTTTATTATATTATAAATATAATATGGTGAATTTTTAGTGTTACTTGTATGCTTATGATTTTAGGACTGACCACTTGGTACAGGGTAATTATTTAGGGGTGTTATCTCAGTGAAGACTGTTTATGCTGTTCTCAGTGTTCTATTCCTTTATTGCTTACAGTTCTTTGTCTAGAAGTAGGAGCCTATAAGCTCCCCCATTTTGTGTTTGATTATCTATTGGTGTTGTTTTGTTCAGGTCTTTTTTTAGGTAGCCACATTATTGAGAGATTATGGACAAAGTTTCTGGTTAATTTCTAGGAGACACATCCTCACAACATATTTCTAGATCCTTTTGTTCTTATGATTTTTTTTGTAGTATTCCCTAAGCTTTTGGTGCAGGAGTTGTGTTATAGATATCTCCGTTGTGTCTGGATATCTTACGATCAGTTGTTCTCTGCATTTGAGTCAGTTGTGGTTTTCTGTGGTGGTCTCCATCTGTTACAAAGTGAAGTTTCTTTAATGAGAGGGGAGACTATGCTTCTCTGTGAGTATGAGAATATTTCGAATGCACTTAGGAATTTTGTTGGCTTACTAATTGGCAGTAGTAGGTTCTCCTTTAGAAACTCACTAGCCTCAGATAGTTGGCTAAGTTTCCAGTTCTCTTATCAAGTGGGCTTAAGTCCAATTAGGCAGTAGTTGACTATCCCAACATAAGTCTGCTACTCTTTAACTGCTAAGGGTGTCATGCTGTGCTGCTCTGTTTTTAGTGTACAGGTGTCACTTCTGGGTAGGATTATTGGTTGCTTCCCTGCCTTGGTAATTTTTATTGCACCTTCATGTTTTATGAAAGTTAGTCTTCTGGGAAGAGGCTTTCAAGTCAAATCTACCTTGCATTCTCTGGGTTCTGTGTCCTAAGTGCATAGTGCCATTAACCATATGAGCTTATCTTTAGCTTCTCAGAGGTAACCAAGGACGACAGCATTCATCTCTATTCTTTGAGGAAAAGCTTAGATTTCTGTCATCAACAACTTGAAATTTTTTTCTTGCCATGTACTTGAGATTTTGTTAGATAATCTATGGCTTTTGTTGGGATTATTGTTCATTTCAAGTAGGGGTAACATCATTTAAACTATATATGTGTATGTATACACATAAACTTCTACATGCTTTATTTAATTTCTTTGTATTAAATTTAGGAGGATAAAACATAATATGATTCCTTATATTTTGTTCAGAGAAATTGTTATTTTATTATTTCCCTCATCTTCTGTATTAACCAGCCCTCTCCTAATATTAACCACTGAAAATTACAATGTTAATTAATTAGAAAAAATGATAATAATGGTAAAGTAAATAATTTTCTTCACAATCTATTCATTTGATCCAGAAGTTTATTGCTTTCTTTTGAAATTGCCAACAACAATTTTACCAATTATTTGCTACTCTATAATATGAGTCTTTTTCTACCCCTACCCCTGAGTGTTATCCTGTCACTTTAATCTAAAGCCAATATAACACCGACATATTAATATATATATATATATATTGTGATAATTTCAGAGATTTGCTGAGGTAAAATTTCAAAACCAGAGATGAATTTAAAGCCAAATTATTATTTATTGATTATGTGGCTATGGGTGGTCCCTTAACTAAATATCATTCTGGGACCAAGTTAAAAGGGCCTCTATTAAAGACACTTTATGAGAAATTTGGATAAGGAAGACCACTGGGGAACATCTAAGGCCTCACACACATCTTTTTGTCTCCTATGCATCACAACTTCCCATATACTTCGGTCAAATATGCTATCAGTGGAGCTGAGAATAGATATTACCTGTAAGAGAAGGAAAAAGGAAGAAACTCTTGGGAACAACATGTTTCTATGCTGTAGCTTCCAGTGCAGAGGTAGATGCTGATCTGGTGTTTGTCTACTTACTATGCACTTACGATATGCATATGGGAAGTGTTCTGTCCACAGCAGTTTCACAAGTGTCCATTTAGCATCCTGCCTCTGTCTGCTGAGTATCTTGAGCACTTGCCTTGCTTCAGTTCTGCTACCTTCCCTGTCCAGTCTTTAGTATTGTTTGTGTGTTCATAGTTCGTTCAAGCTCAGCTCCCTAAGTGAGTATTAAATACAAAACTCCAGACTACTGAGGGGAGATGACAAATAGAATTTTCTATGTGCCTAATGAGAAATGATGAAGATGGGAGGAACATTATTGACATCTACTACAGAGTAGCTGCTACACAAAAATTTCTCTTCAATGTCCTTGACCAATTTAAACTTATTTATTTTATTTTTTAAAGCATAAGAAGAAGCTTAAATATTATTTTTTATTACACAGACAAGAAATTTCAGGAACAAATTTAATAAAGAATGAGCTAGAGTGATCTAATTGGTCAGAATGTTCAGTTCTTAGCTGATGAGTAAAACTTTATCTTTGCTTGCATGTTATGATAGATGGTACAGACAACTTGGCCTCCACTGGACACTAACATAATTTTGAGTCTCATATTTATTTTCTTCATCTATTAACTTGTCATATTTTCTGATTCCTGTCACTTGCCACTAACATGATCCCTAACACAAAATCTTTGAAAACTACGGTGTCGGGCTTCATACCCTTACATTTATCACGTAGACTGCCAATTTAAACAGTCGGTCCTCAAAACTCCTCTGTCACCTCCTCACCTCTGCTCTGCCGTAACATGTCATTCCAATCCATTCCTAACATGAAATAATGCTCTTTCCTGAAGCTCATACTCAGATCCCTAACCCTCCAATCTCCTAGTCTGCACACTGCCATTTCAGTGAAGACATTCCCCCACATAATCACGATTGATTGCACCTTCTCCATCTCTGTCCTTCTTCAGAAATGATGCCATGTTTTTTCAATCATCCCCTACATGCTCAATAATTTATATTGAAGAGTTCTAGCATTACCATTAACAGAGTCACCTTTGGCACCCAAACTGAGGGAATCTAAGTGTGCTCATTTGGTAAGTAGTCTGTATTCAGTACTATATACTGTTAGTCTATCAATCACATTTATTTCACCAATCTCTTTTTATCCTTCTATCATTTAATTGTTTTATGGATCATCATATAATAGACTGTTCTACCCTGAGGCCCTTCTTATCTATTGCTGGAGAGAGTATCCAGACTATGGAGTAATACCTCCATACATTTGTACTGTTCTCCTTTGAACTGAGTCTTTAAGAATGCTAGATGCTCCTTTTACTAATGTTTGTTCACTTTCCAACTTTTCCTGTGGCTTTCCTATCCCTTTGCCACCTCTGAAGTTGCTCATTCAAGATTTGCTTTCACCCTCCTCTGTCTGCCTTATGTGAAGACTAGTAAATCTACCAGTGCAGAATCTTATTCACAGTTCTCTACATTTGCACCTGTATTTTGGGCATTTATTTCAGTCTCCGTGGAAACCATATTCCCTCTCCTATCTTAAAAAAATTACTCCACCACTTTTTTAGATGCCAACTTCTTCAATACCTTGCTTGATAAATTATACTGCTTACAATATTTTCTCTATCGATACTTTCCTTTTAGTCTGTAAACATGTGCAAGTCTTTCAACAGAAAAAAAAGCCTGTTTCAACACCAGATAACTTGTAGCTGGCTTTCTTCAAGTTTCACATCCAAGGCTTTACAACACTTTTTACATTGCTTCTATTATGTCTCCTATCTATCTATCTATCTATCTATCTATCTATCTATCTATCTATCTATCTATCTATCTATCTATCTATCTATCTGACTTTTCTCTTACTCTCACTGTAACTTGATGAATATCCTCAGTTTTCCAATGACTGAATGTTTTTTACATGTTTTATGGTCTTTTGTGTGGTCTTTGGTAGTCATGACCACTCTCTTCAAAATGGTTTCTTTGCTGTTATTATGTGTCTAGTCAGTTTCTGCCTTATTCTTATTTATATTGGTGAGATAAAGACCATGACGAAAATCAACTTGGGGAGAAAAACATTAGTTGGTTTACATATACAAGGTAACAAACTATTGAGGGAATCTAAGCTAGGGACTCAAGGAAGCTTCCTGTAGGCAACGATTGAAGCAGGAGCCATGGAAGAATGCTGCTTATCGCTTGTTCCTCATGGCTTGCACATTTTGCTTTCTTTTGACATCCAGGCTCACCTCCCTGCCCAAGTAGTACCTCCCACAGTGAGCTGGAGCTCTCCCACACTGAGCTGGGCCCTCCCACCCCTCCCACAACAATCATTTAAGAAAATACCCAACAAACTTGAGTATAGGCACTTCCTTAACTGAGATTTCCTCTCCCAAGATACGTGTAGGATTGTGTCAAGTTGACTAAAACCAGATAGTATAGTATCATTGTAAATTTAGGTTTTGTTCCTCAGCAAGAGGTCTGCCTTTAGCTTTCATATATATTATTTAATGTGTCATCAATTGTCCTCAATCTTGTATCAAATTTATATATTCATTTAATTATGGCATAGTTGCTACTGTTGTTAAAACCTGAAAAATCTTGTTCCCTGGCACGCTATGCCTTTGAACTCTTTTTTTCTGCAATATAGCTCTTCTATACCACTTCATATAGAATCTCTCTGTGGCCATAGTTTCTATTTTCTGCTACACATCCAGAAGGCATCGTTCTATTCATTAACAGAAAATATCAACGGAAAGCTATAAAACAACAGAAAGCATGTCTCAATGCCTTTAGAGATGGTCAGCTTGTAATTCTTCATATGCCTGCACTTGTCCTCAGTAGAAGGTGGTTTTTAAATTTTTACATCCTGATTGCAGACCCCTCCTCTCATCCAGGTCCATCCGGCCACATACCCTTTCTCCCTTTTCTTCCTCAGAGAAGAGGGAGGCCCCCAGTGGGTACCAATCTGCCCTGGCACCCCAAGTCACAGTAGGACCAAGTGCCTCCTTTCCCACTGTGACAAGACAAGGCAGCCTGGTTAGGGGAATGAGCTCCAAAAGGAGGCATGAGAGTCAGAGACAGCCCCTGCTCCAGTTGTTGGGGATCCACATGAAGACCAAGCTGCACATCTGCTACATAGGTGCAGGGTCCTAGGATCAGTCGGTGCATGCTCTTTGATTGGTGGTTTTGTCTCTGTGAAGCTCCATGTGCCCATGTCTTCTTCTCGAGTCCTTGACCCCTCTGGTTCCCTCAATTGTTCAACCAACTCTTCCATAGGACTCCCAGAGCTCTGCCTAATGTTTGGCTGTGGGTCTCTATATCTGTTTCCAGCAGGGGCTGTGTGAATCCTCTCAGAGGAGGTTTACCAGTTTTCTGTTTTCAAGCATAGCAGAGTAACATTAATAGTGTCAAGGATTGGTTTTCTCCCATGGGGTGGGTCTCAAGTTGGGTCAGTCTTTGGTTGGCCATTCCCTCAATCTTTGCTCCATTTTGTTCCTGCACATCTTGTAGAAAGGACAAATTTTGGGTGGAAGATTTTATGGGTAGGTTGGTAACCTTATCCCTCCACTGAAAGTCCTGCCTTGCTACAGGAGGTTAGGTGATTTTTAATTTTACTTTTAAAAATTTATTCACTTTGCATCCTCAGTTGTAGCCCTTCCCTCTTCTCCTCTGAGTCTGACCCTTCCTCCTTCTTTCCCCTCCCCCTCCCCTAGTCATCAGAAAGGGGAGCCCTCCTTCCCTGTCAACTCATCCCAGCCTATCAAGTCTCATCAGGACTGCCTGCATCCTCTTCCTCTGTGATCCAGCAAGGCTCTGCCAAAGGGAGTGATTGAAGAGCAGGCAACAGAGTCCATGTCAGAGATAGCCCTAGTATGATGATATTTTCAAACGGAGTACATTTGAAAAATCTGTCACTGAATCAGTTTCAAACTTCATAATTGGTTAGGAAAGCAATTTACTAGACACCTTGTAAATATACCCAATCAATTAATATTTGTTGAGAAAAACTAAGCATTTGAAGTCTTCATTTATCCAGAGAAGTAGATCAATGGTAGTAGGAATATTTTAGAGTTAAAGGCACCTCCCCATAAAACAAACAAACCCAAAAAACCAGTGTAAATCCAATCTTATCTAGCTGTATTTTGTGTGGCAAGACCCATGATTTAAAAATGGTCTTTACCCGAATTGTTCAATCTGTAAAATTGGAGCTATGTCTATCTTAGTTTAGAATATTTAATGAGATAAGAAACAAAAGAGTGCTCCAAGTATGTAATTTGTCCTACATTCTGAACACTGACAAAGAATTCTAATGAATTCAGAGTCAGTGGGACAGTTAGGCTTATATTAAATCTGACAGGTCAGCTCTATTATGACCTTCATACTGAAAGACAGATGAATGGACAATAGTGCTGTGTCCACGGAGAAGGTGTGATGCATGGGCTTACACTTCAGTTTTTATGACATATTAAACAACACTATACACAGAAGTATATGATGTTTCAAGTGTCCTACTTCCTGAATGAAAAGGAAATTTCTATTATTTTTGACCAGAATGTGGTACTGAGAAGGTGAGAGCCAACTGAAAGAATACTATGGAATAATTCCATCAAGGGCTACAGTGTGGAGGGCTCTAGAGGGGCAGTCACTTGTCAGAAAGAACTATTATTAGTAAAATTTAGGGATGTAAAAATAGTAACTAGGCTAGAAAGACACAGTGCTTTTTATATCAGAGTATAAGAATTTAAAGGAATAATTTTAAGAAATCAGTGGAAGTTACATTACAATAAAATTCTGGATTAGATATTTAATAATGGAATTTATTTGTTCCCCGACTGCTTCTTCTTTATGTTTTTTTAAACATTAAAAGAGAAAGATGTCTCTTTTCTTTGGTGATTGTTTTCTGTACAGAAACATTTCATTATCATGTAGTCCTATCTGATGATACCTGGGGTTAGTTCCCATAATATTGATATTCTATTCAAAAATGTAATTTTTGAAAAAAGGGGCTAAAACATACTTTGGAAAAATATAGCCTATTCTATAAATGGTACTGGAAAAATGGAATTTTGTGCTGCAGGAGGATGAAGTTAGAGTCTTATGTTTCACTTTGTTAAAAAAGTCAATTCAAAATGGATCAAATACATTAATGTAAACTTAACACACTACAACTTCTGGAAAAATGTATGGATACCATTCAAGGTATTGGGGTTGGCAGGTAAGGCCTCTTTGAATAGAACATCAATAGCACCAGAACTAACCCCAAGTATGAACTCTGTCATAATTTTTTCATTTTTATTTGTGGATAATACATCAAAATATATTTCACTGTGAAAGTATAAATCTAATGTGACATTCGGCTTCTATGCTGAGGGTCTAAATATATAGATGTCCTGTGTGTTGCTCTAAATCTATAGACATTCATTGAGTCTCCAAGTCTGACTAATTTCAGTGTGTGCTTTTTTAAACCATTTTATGCCATATGCCTTAAAATAAACTTAATATAAACAGTATTTTCACTTAAAAATAAGTTCTCTCTTTTTTTCTAAAAGCATTCCAGTAAACTCTCTTCAAAGTTCCTTCATGTGAGTATGCTTAGAGTTCACAGATGAATACAAGCTGTTTAATCATAGCTATCCAAACACCTGTCTTATGTTCTTTTTGATGTTGAAGTTCAGGAGCATGAGGTAATGCTCTTATCTAAAGGTGCTATTATGCAAATAAAAAATGACCACAACTCATTCATAACCTTTAGATGCCTTTGAGTGACAGAGCACTGTCAGCATTACTGGAAACCTAAATATAAATTATATGTGTCCATCATTATGTCATAACAGAATGCTGGTGCCTATGACTTTAATCAATCTTCAAATGTCTACAGATTTAGGTCACATAGGTGAAATTCATGCCAAGTAATCAATACCCTGTACACATTTTCTGGCTGTGGGTCTCTGTGTTTATTCACATCTACTGCTTGAGTAAGCTTCTCTGATGGTGACTGAACAAGGCACTTATCTATGAGTATAGCAGACTATCCTTTGGAGTCATTCTATCACTCCAGCCCTTTAGCCAAAACAGTAGCATCTGGTTTTCCCCTAGGCTCTTGTCCTATCTAGTCTCAGGTTCCTGGTCACCCGAACAGTGTTTGGGATGGTTTTTATTGCATGGAATGGATCTTTAATCCCATCAGATATTGGCTGGTTGCCCCCACACATTTTGTTATGCCATTGCACCAGCACATCTTGCAGGCAGGTCACCAGTGTGGATTGAACGGTTTGTGACTGGGTTGGCATTAGCATTTCTCTTTTGGTAGTATACAGAGTACTTTCCAGTATCATGAACACTAGTCAATAGAGGTAAAGGCTCTAAGAAGCAACACATTGATCTCTCCCTGTTTAATGAGTTGTGTAGCTGTTGTCTTCAGCAATGGGGTCTTACTGCATGCATATTAGATGCTAAGTTTGATAAGTCCATTGGCTGGCCTCTTTTTTTTTTTTTCTAATTGACAATTAAATTTTGGAGAGCAACCAATAGATAGGATAGGCTATTGATGTCTAGTATGGAACACACATATTTCTAGAGTAAGAATCTGAAGAATTGTTTTGTTGTTATTTTTTTAATTTATTCACTTTGTATCCTGGCTGTAGCCCCTCCCTCATCTTCCCTGGTCCCACCCTAGCTCCCTATTTCCCCCCATGCTCTTCCTCTAGTCCACTGATAGGGAAGTCCTCTTACCCTACTATCTGACACTAATCTATCAGGTCTCATCAGGACTGTCTGGATCCTCAATCTCTGCTGCCTAATAAGGCAACCTCTTTAGGGGGAGGTGATCAAAGGGCAGGCAAGTGAGTTCAAGACAGTGACTGCCCCTCCTTCCCGTAGAAGTGGAACCCCATGTAGACTGAGCTGCCCATGGGATACATCCGAGCAGAGGGTCTAGATCCTCTCTATACATGATCCTTGGTTGATTCATCACTCTTACAGGCACCGCTGGGCCCAGATTTTTTTTTTTTTTTGCTCTGATGGTGTCCTTGTGGAACTCCTGTCCCCTCCAGGTCTTTCTGTCTTCTCCTTTTTGCATAAGATTGCCTGAACTCTGCCCAAAGTTTGCCTATGAGTCTCAGAATCTGCTTCGATACCCTGCTAGGTAGAATCTTTCAGAAGCCCTCTGTGGTAAGCTCCTGTCCTGTTCCCTGTCTTCTCCTACTACCTCTGTCTATCCTGTTTGCCTTCCTGAGTGACAATTAAGCATCTTCCCTAAGTTCCTCCTTTTTTATCTTATTTAGTATTATAGATGTTAGTATGTTTATCCTATGTTGTATGGCTAATATCCACTTATAGTGAGTGTATTCCATGAGTGTACTCCATTCTTTCTGCTTCTGGGATACTTCACTCAGGATGATCTTTTCTAGTTCCCACCATTTGCCTGCAAATTTCATGATTTCCTTGTTTTTAAATGTGGAATAGTATCCATTGTGTAAATGTACCACAATTTCTGTATCCACACTTCAGTTGAGGGACATCTAAGTTGTTTCCAGATTCTGCCTATTATGAATAAGGCTGCTTTGAACATATTTGGGCAAATGTCCTTGGTTTATGATTTAGCATCTTACAGATATATGCCCAGCCAGGTATAGTTGGATCTTCAGGTAGCACTATTCCTAATTTTCTGAGGAAGTGACAGATAGATTTCCAAAGTGGTTGTACAACCTTACATTCCCACCAGCAATGAAGGAGGTTCCCCTTTCTCCACATCCTCTCCAGCATGCGCCATCCCTTGAGTTATTTATCTTAGCCATTCTGATGGGCGTGAGGTGGAATCTCAGGGTCATTTTGACTAAGGACTTCGATCATTTCTCTGCCATTTGATAGTCCTCTGTTGAGAATACTCTGGTTAGCTCTGATACCCATTTTTTAAAAACTGGAGTAGTTGGTTTGTTAGTGTTTAGCTTTTGAGTTCTTTATATATTCTGGATATTAGCCCTCTGTCAGATGTAGGGTTGGTGAAGATCTTTTCTCAGTCGTTAGGTTGTTGTTTTGTTCTGTTGACAGTGTCCTTTGCTTTACAGAAGCTTTTCAGTTTCACTAGGTCCTATTTACTAATTTTTTATCTCAGAGCCATGTTATTAGTGTTCTGCTCAGGAAGTTGTTTCCTGTGCCAGTGAGTTCAAGGGTCTTCTCTAGTTTTAATTCTAACAGATTTGGTGTCTTCGTTTTTTTTTAATTTTTATTAATTACACTTTATTCACTTTGTATCCTCCCTGTAGCTCCTGCCCTCCTCCCCTCCCAATCCTTTCCTCCCTCCCCATTTTCCATGCATGCCCCTCTCCAAGTCTATGTTTGCAGCTTTATTTGTAATAGCAGAAGCTGGAAACAACCCAGATGCCCCTCACCAGAGGAATGGATACAGAAATTATGATACATCTACACAATGGAGTATTATTCAGCAATAAAAAAACAAGAAAATTATGAAATGTTCAGGTAAATGGTAGGAACTGGAAAAGAACATCCTGAGTGAGGTGTTCCAGGAGCAGAAAGACACACAGGGTATATACTCACTTATCAGTGGATATTAAACATATAATATAGGATAAACCTACTAAAATTTGTACACCTAAAGAAACTAATCAAGAATGAAGACTCTGGCTAAAATGCTCAATTCCCATTCAGAAAGGCAAAGAGGATGGATATCAGAAGAAGGAGAAAACATGGAACAAGTCAGGAGCCTGTTACAGAAGGCCTCTGAAAGGCTCTATCTTGCAGGGTATCAAAGCAGATGCTGAGACATATGGCCAACCTTTGGGAAGAGTGCAGGGAATCTTATGAAAGAATCTGGAAATAGTAAGACCTGCAGAGGATAGGAGCCCCACAAGGCGAGCAACAGAACCAAAAAATCTGGGCATGGGTGTGTTTGTTTTATCTTGAGGTCTTTGATACACTCAGACTTTACTTTTGTGCAGGGTGATAAACATGGATTGCATTTTTCTACATGTAGACATCCAATTATACCAGCACCATTTGTTGAAGATACTTTCTGTTTTTTTATATTTTATGGTTTGGGCTTCTTTGTAAAAAATCAAGAATCTGTAGGTGTGTGAATTTATTTCCGGACCTTTGATTCACCAGTCTGTGTCTATGCCAGTACAATGCTGTTTTTATTATTGTTGCTCTATAGTACTGCTTGAGATCAGGAATGAAGATACCTCCAGAAGATCTTTTATTACACAGGGTTATTTTAGCTAATGTGGGTTTTCTGTTTTTCTATATGAAATTGAGAAATATTCTGTCGAAGTCTGTAAAGAATTGTGTTGGTATTCTGATGAGAATTGCATTGAATCTGCAGATTGCTTTTCGTAGGATGGCCATGTTTTATATAAAATATATATATTTATAAATATATATATATATATACTAACAGATTGGTGCTGGTGTTTATTTAGATCTTAATTTTATTTTTTTCACAATTTATTAATTATATATCCCGATTGCAGCCTCCTCCCTCAAGTTCCCCCAGTCCCACCCTCCCTACCTCTTTTCCCCTTTCCCCTTCCCAGAGTCCACTGACAGGGGGAGTTCTCCACCATTTTCATCTGCCCATAGCTTGTTAAGTCTCATCATGACTGCCTGGATCCCCTTCCTCCATGGTCTGGAAAAGCCACATCACCAAGGGCAAATGATAAAGGAGCAAACAATGGAGTTCATGATAGAGCCAGCCCCTGATGCCCCCACTCAGAGATCCAAATGGAGACTGAGCTGTCATTGGGCCATGTCTGAGCAGGGGTCTAGGTCCTCTCCATGTATGGTTCATGGTTGGTGCATTAGTCTCTGCAGCACTCCCTGGGCTCAAAGAAATCTTGAAAATTTCAGGCAAATGGATGGAACTAATAAAGATCATCCTGAGTGATGTAACTTAGAAATAAAAAGACAGGCTTGGTATACACTCACTTATAAGTGGATATTAGCTGTATAATACAGGATAGCCATCCACAGACCTTAAGAAGTTAAATACTAAGGAGGACCTTAGGGAATACGCTTAAATCTCCTTCAGAACGGCAAACAGGATAGACACCAGAAATGTTTGAAGAGAGAAAAGAGCATGGGAGCCAAATATAGAGGCTCCTTTGAAAGGTTCCACCCAACAGGGGATCAAAGCAAATGCTGAAACTCACAGTCAAACTTTGAGCAGAGCATAAGGAGTCTTAAAGGAAAGAGAAGTGTGGGGATAGAGGGGCATGGAGGAGGCAGGAGCCCCACAAGGAGAGCAACAAAGTTAACAGACCTGAGGATGGTCATTTTCACTATATTAAGTCGACTGATCCATGAGCATAGGAGATAATATCTTCTTCAATTTCTTTCTTCAGAAACTTGTTTTTTTATACAGGTACAGAATAGATTAATATAAACAATTATTAATCTTTCCATTTCCAAAAATTCTTCAGTTTTAACATAATCATGAAGTTGTTCTCATTCATGTTTCAACTTCCAGCATTAGAGGATATGGAATTAATTTCGGAGAAGTAGTGCAGATAACCCATTGGAAACATAGTCAGTATTAAAAACTTTTATTTTTTGTTTTATACTTTGTTGAGATTGAATCTGGGACTTTATTTAATATTTAAGTGATTGAAGAAAGTCTAGACTAGTTCTTTGACATGTAGTATAAAGAGTTAATCTAGAAATGTGAAATTTTCACTACTAATGTCAATGTTACATCCTTTTTGAAGTCTGGAGATGTTGCCATTAATTTACACATGCTTTATTTATTTATTTATTTGTTTGTTTGTTTGTTTGTTTGTTTTTAGAATAAAGTAACCTTTACCTGAGGCTTCAAGCACTTCTTATCAGGTTGGTCAGGCTGCTGTAATATAGGCTATTGACACTAGAAGTAAGTTGTCATGATCTGCTATCATAAACAATGAGTTTATGTATACTCATGTGTTTTGATTCTTGCCTTGAACACAACTTTCTAATTAATAGTTTCATGCTTCATTCAGGAACAGAGTACCTTGATTACAATGAGTTCCAGCCTTTTGATCAATCTGAAATGTGATTTCTCAGGGTAAATTGACAAACTCATCTCTGATTATTATTTCATTTTCCATATCAAAAGAGGTGCTACACTGACAAGCAGACTATTTCCATTTCCCAGTGAAGTAATTTGTCTCTGAAAATTAATACAATAATCTAATTATAATTTAAATTACCTTGTAAGTTAAATATAGTAATAATTTATGAATCAAGCAAATACAAATGTTATAACTCCCACAGTAACAATTTATTATATATTAGCACATTTACACTGATGAATATCAACCACTTCAGAAATACATTTTTATTTTAAAAATAAAAGTTTTATTCTTTTATTTAAGCATTAGGAACTTGAGGCAAAAAGACAAACATATGCCTAATCTCTTTTTCATACATTGGTATAATGCACAAATAAAGCTATGAAAAAAAAAACATAATAAAAAGTGGGGTAATATAGTTCATTGACCTGTTATTTTTTCTTTCATTAATTTTAATTTTTATATTAATTATACTTCATTCACTTTGTATCCCAACTGTAGCCCCTTCACTCCTTCCCTGCCTATCCCTCCTTCCCTCTCTCATCTCCTCCCATGCTTCTCTTCAAGTCCACTAAGAGGGGAGGTCCTCATCCCATTCCATCTGAACCTAGGGTATCATGTCTCATCAGGACTGGCTGTACTTTCCTCCTCTGTGGCCTGACAAAGCTACTCCTCCCTCATCAGGAGGTGATCAAAGAGCCAGCCACTGAGTTTATGTCAGAGACTATCTCTGTTCCCACTTACTAGGGAACGCTGAGTTGCCATGGGATATCTCCATATATGGACCTTGGTTGGAGTATCAGTCTCAGAAAACACACCTGTGCATAGATTTTTTGGTTTTGTTGCGCTCCTTGTGGAGCTTCTGTCCTCTCCAGGTCTTTCTATCTCCACCTTCTTTCATAAGATTCCCTGCACTCTGTGCAAAGTTTGGTTATGAGCCTCAGCATCTGCTTCAATACACTGCCGGGTGGAATCTTTTAGAGACCCTCTGTTGCAGGCTCCTATCCTGTTTTCTCCCTCTTTTCGATTTATGTCCCCTTTGCTTTTCTGAGTGAGGATTGTTCATATTACCCAGGATCCTCCTTCTTGCTTAGTTTCTTTCGGTGTACAGATTTTAGTATGTTTATCCTATATTATATGTCTAATATCCACTTATAAGTGACTATATACCATGTGTGTCTTTCTGCATATGAGATAACCTCCAATCAGGATGATCTTTTCTAGTTCCCACCATTTGCCTTCAAATTTCATGATTTCTTTGTTTTTAATTGCTGAGTAGTATTCCATTGTGTAAATGTACCACAATTTCTGTATTCATCCCTCAGTTGAAGGACATCTGGGTTGCTTCTATGTTCCTGCTATTACAATTATAGATGCTACAAACATGGTTCAGCAAATATCCTTGTTGTGTACTTGACACTCTTTTGGATATAGGCCTAAAAGTGGTATGGCTGGATCTTGAGAAAGTGCTATTCTTAATTATCTGAGAAAGAACCAGATTGATTTCCAAAACGGTTGTACAAGTTTACATTCCCACCAGCAATGGAGTAGGAGTAAGGTGGAGAAAGGGATTTCTCCAAATCCTCTTTAGCATGTGTTGTCACTTGAGATTGTCATCTTAGCCATTCTGATGGTTGTAAGGTGACATGTCAGGGTCCTTTTGATTTGCATCTCTCTGATAACTAAGGACATTAAGCATTTCTTTAAGTGTTTCTCTGCCATTTGATATTCCTCTATAGGGAATTCTCTGTTTAGCTCTGTAACCAGTTTTAATTGGATTACTTGATTTATTGCTTTTTAACTTCTTGAGCTCTTTATATAGTCTGGATAGTAATCCTCTGTTAGATATAGGGCTGGTGAAGATCCTTTCCAGGTCTGTAGGCTGTCATTTTGTTCTGATGACTGTCCTTTCCTTTGTAAAATCTTTTCAGTTTCATGAGATCCCATTTATTGGCTGTTGATCTTAGAGCTTTTCCTGTTGACGTTCTGTTCACGAAGTTGTCTCCTGTGCCAATGAGTTCAAGGCTCTTTCCCCCTTTTTCTTCTAACAGATTTACTGTGTCTGGTTTTATGTTGAGGTCTTTGATCCACTTGGACTTGAGTTTTGTGTAGGGTGATCAATATGGGTCTATTTGCATTTTGTACATGCAGAAATGCAATTAGACCAGCATTGCTTGTTGAAGAAAATGGTTTCATTTTTAAATTGTATGTTTTCGGCTTCTTTGTAGTCTTTGGGTCTTCAATTCAGTTCCATTGATCAACCTGTCTGCTTCCAAGCCAATACCATGAAGTTTTTATTACTATTGCTTTCTAGTATGGCTTGAAATCAGGGATGCTGATACTGAGAGAATATTTATTTTTATTGTACATAATTGCTCTTGCTTTCCTGGGTCTTTTATTTTCCATATGAAGTTAGCAGTTGCTATTTCCAGGTCTGTAAAGAATTGTGTTGGAATTTTGATGGGAGTTGCATTGAATCTGTAGTTAGCTTTTGCTAGGATTACCATTTTTAATATGTTAATCCTACATTTCCACAATGATGGGAGATCTTTCCACTTTCTAAAATCTCTTTCAATTTATTTCTTCAAAGACTTGATGGTCTTGTCTTAAACTTGCTTGGTTAGAATCACACCAAGATATTCAAGATATTTTATATTATTTGTGGCTATTGTGTAAAGGGTGTTGTGTCTCTAATTTCTTTCTCAGCTCTTTTGTTTTTTGTATAAAGAAGGAATATTGACTTTTTTAAGTTAATTTTGTATCCAGAAACTTTGCTGAAGGTGCTCATCAGCTGTAGGAGTTCCCTGGTAAATTTTGGTAGAATCACTTGTGTATACTATTATATCATATAAAAAAGTGATACTTTCACTTCTTCCCTTCCAATTTGTATCCCCTTGATCTCCTTTACTTGTTCTATTGTACTAGCTAGAAATTCAAGTACTATTTTGAAGAGATATGGTGAGAGTGTCTTGTCTTGTCACTGATTTTAGTGGGATCACTTTAATTTTGTCTCCATTTAACTTAATGTTGGCTGTTATCTTGCTGTATATTGCCTTTATTGTGTTTGGGTATATGCCCTGTATTCTTTATCTTTCCAATACTTTAAACATGAAGGGTTGTTGGATTTTGTCAAAGGTCTTTTCAGCATCTAATGAGATGATCATTTTCTTTCCTTCGGTTTGTTTATATGGTGGATTATATTGTTGAATTTTCATATGTTGAACCATCATTGCATTCTTGGGATGAAGCCTACTTCATCATGGTGGATGATATTTTTGATGTGTTCCTGGATTCATTTTACAAGTATTTTTGCATCAGTGTTCATAAGGGAGATTCTAGTTCTTTGTTGGGTTTTTGTGTGGTTTAGGTGTCAGTGTGACTGTGGCCTTATAGAATGAGTTCAGTAATGTTGCTTCTGTTTCTATTTTATGAAATAGTTTGAGGAGTACAGTTATTAGCTCTTCTTTAAGCGTCTGGTCGAATTCTGTGCTGAAACCATCTGACCCAGGGCTCTTTTTGGTTGGGAAGCTTTTGATGACTTCTTCTATTTCCTTAGGGGTTATAGGTCTATTTAAATTGTTAATCTGATCTTACTTTAACTTCGGTAAGTGCAACCTATCAAGAAAATTTCCCATTTCATTTAGATTTTCCAGTTTTGTGGTATACAGGTTATTGAAGTATGTTCTAAAGATTCTTTGGGTTTCCTCAGTGTATCTTGTTATACTCCCCTTTTCATTTCTGATTTTATTAATTTTGATACTCTCCCTCTGTCTTTTAGTTAGTTTAGCTAAGGGTTTGTCTACCTTGTTTATTTTCTTAAAGAACCAGCTTTGATTTCGTTGTATTGTTCTTTTTGTTTCTAGGTTATTGATTTCAGCCCTGAGTTTGATTATTTCCTGCCTTTGTCTCCTTTTGTGTGTGTTTGCTTCCTTTTTTCTAGAGCTTTCAGGTGAGCTATTAAGTTGTTGGTATGAACTCTTACTACTTTCTTTATGAGGACACATAGTGCTTTTCCTCTTAGCACTGCTTTTATTGGGCTATAAGCTTGGGTATATTGCGTCTTCACTTTCACTGAATTCTAGAAAGTCTTTAATTTCTTGATTTTTCTCTCTGACCCTGTGGTCACTAAGTAGAGAGTTGTTCAGTTTTCATGAGATTGTAGGCATTCTGTTGTTTTTGTTGTTGTTGAAGTATAGCTTAAATCCATGGTGGTCTGATAAAATACAAGGTGTTATTTCAATTTTCTTTTATTTGTTGAGGGTTGCTTTGTGTCCGAGTATATGGTCAATTTTGGAGAAGGTTCTATGAGATGCTGAGAAGAAGGTAGATGTGTGTGTGTGTGTGTGTGTGTGTGTGTGTGTGCGCGCGCACGCTTTCGTGGAATACTTTGTAGACTTCGTTAAATACAAACTGACTCATAACATTGGTTACTTTCATTATTTTTCTGTTTAGTTTCTTTCTTGATATATGTTCATTGGTGAGAAAGATGTGTTGAAAACTCTTACTATCAGCGTGTAGAATTTGATGGGTGATTTAAGCTTTAGTAACGTTCCTTTTACAAGTGTGGGTGCCTTTGCATTAGGGACATATATGTTCAAAATTGAGATGTAATCTTGGTTGACTTTTCTTTTTATTAGTATAAAGTGTTCCTCCTCATCTCTTTTTATTAATTTTGGATGAAAATCTATTTTATTAGATATTAGAATAGCTACCCCAGCTTGCTTTTTGTACTGTTTGCTTGGAAAACCTTTTACCAGCCCTTTAGCCTGACGTAGTGTTTATCTTTGTTGCTGAGGTATGGGTCTTGTATGAGACAGAATAATGGGGCCTGTTTACCCATCCATTCTATTATCCTGTGTCTTTTATTGGGTAGTTGGGGCCACTGATGTTCAGAGATATTAGTGACCAGTTTTTTTGAATTCCTATTATTTTGATGTTGGTGGTGGGAGAGAGAGACACACACATGCACACACACACACACACACACACACAGAAAGAGAGAGAGAGAGAGAGAGAGAGAGAGAGAGAGAGAGAGAGAGAGAGAGGGGTGTTCTTCACTCTTGTGGTTTTGCAGTTGTGGGGTTATTTATTTATTTTCTGTGTTTTCCTTAGTGTCCTTAGTCTCCTGTGCTTGGAGTTTTCTCTGTAGTATCTTCTGTAGTGCTGCGTTTGTTTATGGGTATTGTTTATATTCGTTTTTGTCCTAGAATATCTTCTTTTTTCCATCTATGGTGATTAAAAGTTTTGCTGTATATAATAGTTGGGATTGACATCTGTGATCTCTTGGAGTCTGTAAGGTACCTGCCTAAGCCCTTCTTGCTTTTTTTTTT
>CM053753.1:99681638-99697181 GCA_028658305.1 Pachyuromys duprasi | reverse complement strand
GTATGCTCCTGTCCTGTTGCTTGTTTTCTCCCCCATTAAATGTCCCTCCCATTAGTCCATCCAAATGAGCATTGATCATACCAACCTGGGTCCTCCTTCTTGTACATCTTCCTTAGGTGTGTAGATTTCAGCATGACCTTCCTATCCTATAGCCCTTCTTGCTTTTAGAGTTTCTGGTGAGAAGTCAGGTATAATTCTGATAGGTCTGCATTTATATGTTACATGGCCATTTTTATCTTGCAGCATTTAATATTCTTTCTTTGTACATTCAGTGTTTTGATTAATATGTGACAGGATGATTTTCTTTTTTGGTACAATCTATTTGGTGTCCTGTAAGCTTCTTGTATGTTTACAGGCATCTCTTTCTTGAGGTTGGGGAAGGATTCTATAATTTTCTTGATAATATATTCTGAGCCTTTGAGATTGAAGTCTTCTTATCTCTCTATTTTCTTAGATCTTTTCATATTGTTCCAGATTTCTTGGATGTTTTGTTTCATGAACTTTTTAGATTTAACATTTTCATTGACAGATATTTCAGTTTCTTCAATCATATATTCTATACCTGAGATTCTTTCTTCTATCTCTTGTATTCTGTTGGTGATGCTTTTTTCTGTAGTTCCTGTTTTCTTCTCTAGGTTTTCCATCTCTAGTTATTGCCTCAGATTGTATTTTGTTTATTGCTTCTGTTTTCATTGTTGGGTAGGTCTTGGATAGTTTTATTCATTTACTTGTCCCATTTGGTTGTGTTTTCCTGTACTTAATTTTTTATCTTTATTTTTTATTTTTTAATTTTTATTATTTTTTGTATTAATTACAGTTTATTTACTTTGTATCCCAGCTGTAGTCCCCTCTATCGTTCCCTCCCAATCCCACCTTCCCTCCCTCATCTCCTCCTTGCCCCTTCTCTAAGTCCACTGATGGGGGAAGTCCTTCTCCCCTTCCATCTGATCCTAGCTTATCAGGTCTCTTCAGGACTGGCTACAATGTCCTCCTCTGTGGCCTGGCAAGGCTGCTCCTACCTCAGGGCAGGGGCGGGGGGGGGGGAGTCAAAGAGCCAGCTGTTGAGTTCGTGTACTTCTTTAAAGGGTTTAATTAATTTCTTCACCTCTTTGACTGTATTTTCCTGCATTTCTTTGTGGGATTTATTTTATTCTTGTAAGGCCTCTATCATTTTCACAATCTCAAATTTAAGATCGTTTTCTTGTGTTTCCGGTGAGGGAGATAGTATCCTCAGGGCTTGCTGTGGTAGGATAGGTGGGTTTTGGTGGTGTCATATTGCCCTGGGTTTTGTTGCTTCTGTTTCTGCACTGACCTGTAGCCATTTGGCTGATTCTAGATTAGCAGGTCTGGTAGTGTCTGAGATGGTAGGTCTCTGTTTTAGGTAGAGCTCTGTAGTAGGTAGAGCTCATGATCCTGGATGTCTGCATCCCTCTCTTTTTCACGCTGTTCCCTGATCTGGGCTTGTCTGATCCTCTCTGTGTCCCAGGAAATAGCACAGGCCCAGGACCTGGGGTGTGGCACAAAGGAGAAGTCTCCCTTTTTCTTTTCTTTTTTTCTTTCTGTCTTCTTCTTTTCTGTCTTTTTTTCATTTTTTTTCTTTCTTTTTTGACAAAGTTTCACTGTGTAGGCAGATCTTAAACTCATAATCCTGCAGGATCAATGTCTGCTTCCTGCGATTGTACCTGGCTGCCCATTGATTTCGTGGCATGTGATTTTCACTGTTTAATTTATAGGTCTTCTGTCATTACTTTGAGAAGTGCAGATTATCAGTAACTATGATTTTCTTATCTCATTGACAATGCATACACATGATTCACCTAATTGTGACAAGACCTGTAAGAGAAAAAATATAAATATCTAACACGTCTCTTAAGTTAAGGTGATTATCATAGATGGCATAGAAATAACGCCCTACTTTTCTACAGTGATAGTTATAAAATTATTAACTAGTATAGTTATTTTATATTTAAATATTATTATCATTGAAATTGTAGAAAGAAACTGATCTATATATTTAATAGCAGATAGTTTCATGCTCTCTATCCACAGAATATTAGTGTTTCTTGCTTTTAATGATTCTCTTTTATAAATACTCTAACATATTCTTGGTTATGAGGTTTCTTGCCCGAGGTAACAGCATCAACAATGATTAGAAAAAAAAAGCACAGGTTGTTTTATTAATGAAAATATCACTGTAATTGGATGTTGTGGGTAGTTATGGGAAATAAAATTTGAACTGTAAAAAATACTTCTTGGACTGTTTTGTCAAGTGGAGAATCTGTAACAATGCATCATTGTTTATTACTTGCAGACATGCTCAATCTACAGGACTTAAAGAGTCATTAACTAGTCACATTGCACTTTGGTATGTCTCTTGTTAACCACAGAGTGAGGTTTCTTTGACTTTAGAATATCTTTTTACAACTAATTAGAAAGTCAGTTAATGCATAAAAAGTGATTAATTAATTAATGATTAGCATATTTTAGGTGTTAGTATATTAATGTAAATCAAAATATAATTTATTTTGCACATTGAGTGCATACATGTATATTGTACTCAATAGAACATGCATAGAATTTAACATAAAGAAAAATTGTGTACATAGGCTTTTGTGTGTGTGTGAGCTGACTAATATACCTTATGTATGGTTAGGATGTAGATACATACAAAAATCAAACACTGTAAACCCACATGAAATAAATAAACTGATATCAATTTGGATTTTTGTAATTAAACTAAAGCCATTGTTTGCCATAAAATTTTAAAGTCAGTCCTGTCAAACACAGCCTGAAAACAAGTAAAACCAGTAGCCATTTGGAACAGGAAAGAGAAAAAAAATTAACATCAACAATACAATAAACCCAGAACTATGGCTCACTAGAAGCTGGAACCTCTGTTTTTTTTCCATGTTTAAAGGTGTGGTAATTTAAAGCAAGCTTAAGTAATATGAAACTAATATTAAGTTAATGTGAAGCTTCCATGCTATGTTAACTCATGAAGTTTGTTTATAAAAATATAACATGGGGGTACATATTGCTTTTGGTAAGGGCATAAAATATAGCTAAAAGAATTTAGAGGTACTTATGAAAAAGGACTCAAAATTAATAGACTGGGAAACTGTCCTCCAAATGGACAATGTAAATATAGATGTTTTTCATGCACATTAAGCGAATGAATTTGAAGTCCATGTTTGCTTGTGGGTTGCCACATCAACTATAGAGGGTGTGCAGAAAGTCATATGTAAACAAGGCATCTCACATACACATCAAACACTTTGGTCTCAAGTAAATTCTTCATCTTGACACAATGAGCTATTACTTTGGCAACTACTTTCATCTAATTTCCCTGTTGTTCATTCTACACCTCTCTACTGATCAGTGGCTACTGTAACAGATCTTCAGACTTCAGCATTCCAGAGTTGACTTGATAAAAAAACCTCCTTTATCAGTGGACTGGGACACGGGTGGGGAAGAAAAAGGATGGGATTGGGAGGGAAGGAGGGATGGAGGTACTGGGGTTATACAACATGAATAAACTGTAATTAATAAAAATAAAAATAGTTAAAACAAACCAAACAATCTGCTCTTGCAATCTTAAGTTGAGGGAATTTATAGTTTGGGAAGTCATTCTCCTTTGGGATACAAAAAGAAAAATTGAAGGAGCTAAGACTGGTCTCAGAAACACTGTCTGCTACCCTCTATTTCCTGATGACAGCCTTCTGTTCCAGCATTCAGAAAGGTACCGAGCTCCCAATGTCCACTCAGTGGTTGGTCACAGTTATGACTTTTTAAAATGGCATGAAACACCCTCCATTACTCTGATTAGTTTTAAATTTTTCACTGATCATGGTAAATATTTTTATTTAACTTATGAGTCATTGACAGACCATGAATTCTTGACTGTACTGTACATGCGTTTGACTATCATTTCTATTTCTGAACTCCAAAATGACTACATTGTTTTTCATTTCCCTAGTGTTTTTATATTATTGGAGAATCCTTACATTCTTTCTCTTTTACTTAACTTTTATTTATGGCTTTGTGCTTCACTGATAAATTTCTGCATGCATGAAGGTTTCTAGGACTCGATTTTAGTCTCTGATGACTTGAATTTCTGGTTGTCAGAAGGAATGTTCCTATAATCTTTTTAAAATAAATGATGGATTTTAAAAGACAATTCTATTCAGAGGCCCATCCCATTAGTTTAGAGTTTGAGTTACACATTAATTTATGGAGGTGTTATCTTGAGCATTTGATTCTACAAGGGAAACCAACCAAACTAGAAAACCTACGGTATTTGTACAAATAGAGAACGAGGTCCCCGAAAGAAGGCGCAATTTTTTCACTTTTTATTAAAGTCTTTATTAATTATACTTTATTCACTTTATACCCCTGTAGTTCCCTCCCTCCTCCCATCCTCCCTTCCTCCTTCCTCTGCACCTGTCTCCTTCCACAAGACCACCAAAAGGGGAGGTCCTCCTTTCCTTCCCTCTGATCCCAGTCCATCAGGTCTCCTCAGGAATGGCTGCATTGTCTTCCTCTGTGGCCAAGCAAGGCTGCTCCCCCCTCAATGGGAGGTGATCAAAAAGCAGGCCAATCAGCTCATGTCAGAGACAGTCCCTGTTCCCATTACTATGGAACCCACTTGGATACTTAACTGCCATGGGCCACATCTGTGCAGGGGTCCTAGGCTACCCCCATGCATGGTACCATCAATCTCTGGAAAGACCCCTGTGCTCAGACCACTTGGTTTTGTTGCTCTCCTTGTGGAGTTCCTGTCCTCTCCAGATCCCACTATTTCCCACTCCCCTCATAAGATTCCCTGCACTCTGCCCAAGTGTTGGCTATAAGTCTCAGCATCTGCTTTGATAGTCTGCAGGGCAGAGCCCTTCTTAGGTCCTTCTTGGCAGGCTCCTGACCTCTCCTTCTTCTGATGTCCATCCCCTTTGCCCTTCTGGATAGGGATTAGGCATTTTAGCAAGAGTCTTCCCTCTTGATTAGTTTCTTTAGGTGTACAGATTTTAGCAGGTTCATCCTATAGTATATATCTACATGAGTGAGTATATACTGTGTGTGTCTTTTTGCTTCTGGGATAGGTCACTCAGGATGATCCTTTCCAGTTCCTGCCATTTACCTGCAAATTTCATGATTTCCTTGTTTTTAATTGCTGACTAGTATTCCATTGTAAAAATATAACACAATTTCTGTATCCATTCCTCAGTTGAGGGGCATCTGGGTTTTTTCCAACTTCTGGCTATTACAAATAAAGCTGCTACAAACTGGTTGAGCAAACAAACAACAACAACAAAACTGTCCCCTTCAATGCCGGCAGTGCCATGCACTAGAAGAGAAACAGCAAACATGTTTGACCCCGTAGCCGCAAAGATTTTCAGAAGTTTATTTCCTACTTACTAGATTACAGTTTTCATGTAGTTTTCACATGTATGATATATTTTATTTTTGTCCATTGTGTGGGACAAGGGTCAGACTACATTTTATATTGTCATATGACATTGTGGAGAGATGCTGGCTTATCTTGGCAGTATTTTTTTATTCAATGTATTGTAAATGTTAGGGTTGATTTTACCCTTCCCCTTCTGTCCCACTGTTCTTTCTATACTCTGAACTGCACTCTTTCACTTCTTCCTCTGAAATGTTTATTATTCTGTTTGCACAACTGAATATCTGTACTGAAAATATGTAAAAGTCAATTTTGATATCTTCCTGGCAAAATTTTTAGTTAGTTTGAACATCTAGTATATTTGTGAATACTGGAGCAAGCACAACAATTGGCATGTCACCTGGCAACATGGATAAATTTGAGAAAGATTTCCATATTGATGCTAAGGATTTTGTTAGAAGAGCATACCATGTATCTTCATTATTTAAATCTTCCATTAATTTAAACATTATTTTACAGACTGCAGTGTAAAAGCTTAGCAGTTATTGTAGTAACTTCATCAGTTATTATTGTAATACCTTTATTTCTCTATAAAAAAAGAAGGTACAATTAATTTTTACCTAAGGAATAGTATTTTGATGATCAAAGGAAAATTTCTACTGGTAATATTGAAAATATTATTGATGTGTACTTACAATTAATTCCCAACAAAATTCTAAGAGCAAATATCAATAATATATTGCATATGTGATATAGAGGCCTCATGCAGTATAAATTCAAGGAACTAAGATAAAAGGTTTTTTTTTAACTTACAAAAGAAGTATACATTAGTCCACATAGTAAAATAAAGGTGTTGCTAGACAAACTTTGCTTGGGCAATGATCTAGGGTGGCAGTTCTCACTTCTCATAAGAAGCCAAGTTTTCCCAGCTTTACTCTTGTCCATAGTGTACTTCCTGCTGCATTTCTCAGTTGATTCAATCCTATAATTATTCATTTATTTAGACAGCAGTTGTGTGTCATCCCATGGTATTCAATCTATATTAAGTATCAGTGTTAATAAGGAAAACTCAGCTTCTTGGAATCTTTTTGAACCTAAGAATTCAGATAATGAAATACAAACTTAGATCAGTAAAGTGCATGCAGTAGATATGATGCTATTCTACTGGGTGATCCGTAATTAATCCTAATGTGGTCAGTAAGGCTTGGTAGTATAGGGAAGGTAAATAAATAAGCAAAAGGATTAAGCCTCTTTGCTGCAGTGTGGTGTTTCTTTGAGCACTCTAGGCATCCCACTCACCATCACCTAAAACCAGATGTAGATTTATCCGCTGAATATGTGGGTATTCACATCTTCTGGAGATTGCAAAGTTCAGTGATATGATTGAGGAACTTCTTCCAACTTCCTAGGTCATAATAATCCTCAAAACAGTGATAGCTAAAATAAAGGGATTATTGAAGGTGGAAAGATGATATTGAAGAAAGAGAACACTGAAAACAGGACCCCATTTATGACTTCTAAATTAAAAGCATATTAAATTTGAAGATCTAATTGTGTCCAGAAACACAACTTTGGTGATTTTGCTTTAACTACAAATATATTCCTGGAAATAGTCACTGCATTGTTCTGACATGCAACATTTCATTTACTAAAACATTTTACAGTATCTAACTATTACTGAAACATTAGTATATTATTAAGTACACCCATCAGGTTTAGAAATATATACTCAGCTGGAGAGATGGCTCAGAGGTTAAGAGCATTGGCTGATCTTCCAAAGGTCCTAAGTTCAATTCCCAGGAACCACATGGTGGCTCACAACCATCTATAATGAGATCTGGTGCCCTCTTCTGATGGGCAGACGTACATGCAGACAGAACATTGCATACATAATAAATAAATCTTAAAAAAAGAGAAATATATACTCATTTTTAATTTGGGCTTTCAAGATGAGATTAGACTTAATGATCTCCCCAGTGTCACATTGACACACTCAGAACCAGGTGCATTCATTGCAATCATCAGATTTGTATAGTTCACACACTTTTCTAATATATGAACAATGTGTCCCTTTGATGGCAGACAAGCAGGGCATGGCATCAGAGTAGTATCAACAGCAAACGCATGCTAGATCCATCTTTAGCAGCTCACAGTGTCCTAACTTTTACCTTTGAGATGGATGGAGAGTCTGAGTTCTACACTTAACACTGATACTAGTTTATTGTTTTTAAAGATTTACTTATTTATTATTTATACAGTATTTTGCCTGCATGTGTGCCTGCAGGACAGAAAAGAGCACCGGATCGCATTATAGATGGTTATGTGCCACCATGTGGTTGACTGGGAATAGAACTCAGGGCTTTTAGACGAACAGCCAGTGCTAAGCTATCTGTCTAGCCCCCTGATAATAGTTTTTTACTCCCTTCAAACTGCTCTGATTTGTAATTGTGTGACACCATGTCCATGATGTTTGCTTATCTTGTTGGTGGTTTACTTGTATTGAAAAGAAGGCAAAAGCACATTTTTCTATTCCTTTTAATACCCCACATTTATCAATGCAAAGCAACACCATTTCTTAGCTTACACTAGTGTGGGTCTGACAACATATTTATTCTATTGATCTGCTTAGGCTATCCTACAATTGAAAGGAAGGTTTCAGTCAGGTTGAGATATTGTCTGGTGGCTGTTGGAAAATTCTGCTTCAAACTACATTTCCGTGGTTGGCGAATTAAAGCCCGCGTGGTTGCAGAGCAAATCTCCATCTTATGCTGGCTATTAGCAGGGAACCAATCTCATCAGCTAAGGTCTATTGTCTTTCCTCTCTGCACAACCAGAACTCCATTCAACTCTGCAGAGGCATGGCAAATTCCCCTCACAGCCAAGTCTATGATATCCTGCTACTACTTAGAGTGAACTCTTAATAGGAACATGTGATTAGGCCAGCCCCATTACAATAGCTGCTCTTTCATATTCAAAATTCTTATCATTGTATATGTATCATAGGGCTCTGTGGTAGATAATCTTGTTTGTCAAGTTGACTGGATCTAGAGTCAACTAAGAAGCTTTTCTGTTTATCTATTGTCTTCATGTTTCTGGGTTAAGTGTGTGAATACTGTTTATGAATTCATTTATTCTATTCATTTTTCTTGTTTGATAATTTATCTGCTTTGGTGCAGCCACTACTAATTCTAGATTTTTCCACTGATAACAGAGCCCAGGTTCCTCTGGCTTCCAAAGTGGACTGAAGACCAACAGCTCTAGAAGAATCCTATAGGCCTAGAGCAACTGATGTGGACTACTGAAGCACCGCAGCCCAGGAGCTGAACAGCTACCAAATTTAGAGATTATCCAATATGAAGGGAGCTACTGATGAAGAGCCTACACTACAACATGTAAGACACTAACAAATTTCTGTAACTGTCTCCATGCTTCTTTCACTCTGTCTTTCTCTCTCTCTGTGTATGTCTCAGTGTGTACGTATGTGTGTGTGTCTCACTCTCTGCCCAATATCTGTTCCATGTATGTAAGAAAACATATTTTTCTTTCTCAGACTCACTTTTGTCTTTTAGTTCAATGATCTCCAGATCTCCCATCCATTTTCCTGCAGATAGAATAAGTTTTTTTTTCTTTTTTTTTTGTAAGGCATCCCCTAAATTTATTCCCTTTCTCTTTTTTTTTATGTTTGAAGTCATTGAAGACTGATAACAATTTTTTCTTAATCAGTTTTCTGTTTCTAATTTATTTATTTTTATTCACTTTACATCCCAATTATAGCCCACTCACTTGTCTCCTCCCAGTACCACCCTCGCTCTCTCTTCCCCCTTATTCTCCTCCCCTAGTTCTCAGAAAAGGGGAGCCCTCCTCCCCTAGTGTAGAAAGATACATGCTATGTACTCACTTATAAGAAGATATTAGCCAGGCTATAATCCTCAGACCCAAAGATGCCAAGTGACAAGGAGCGTCCAAAGGAGGATACTTGAATCTCACTTAGAAGAGGAAATAAAAATAGAGATCTGAAATAGATGGAGAGAGGGAACTAGGCAAGAGAGGGACAGAGAGGGCAACAAAGGTGGGGATTTGGTGTGGGAAGAGTAGGGGTAGGGGAGAGAGAATTTTTAAATTATTATAAACCTTACTATTTATATTTCTTTATGCATATACAGTATAAAATGTACATAAGTACAATGATTATTTAAAGGTGAGTTAGCAGTTCCATCTTCTTAAACATTAATCTATGACTTTTATGTTTTATGAACTTTTGAGCTCTTATTTTCTGTTCATTTCATGTCTCTACCCTACTATGACCTGAGAAACACGAACTGATTTTTCCCTCTATTTGGTGTACTGCATCATTCCTTTTATTGACCTCCCTTTCCCTAGCCTTTCTCCATTGCTAGTGAATTCTATTTCTCTCATCTTCTGTGAGATAACTTTCTGTTTGAGTGAAAATTATTATATTTATCTTTTTGTGTCTAGCTTATTACACTCAGTCTAGTGACCTCCATTTCTCTCCATGTTGGAACTTCATGGATATCTTTGGAAATTTATTTCATAGTCTTCAAATTCCTATCAGGGCATTGCTGAATCATATTGTAGTTTTGGTTTCACATAAAGTTAAAATTATTCTGTGGTTACAGAACAGTTGTAGAGAGTGACTATTATCAGAAAGCCAATAAAATAACAGATGTTGTTGAAGATGTACAGAGGAAAAGCACTGGCAGAGTATTGGTAGGGGCATAATTTGGTGTAGGGGATTAGAGAAAATAGTATACACATTTCCTTAAAAACCAAAACCTAAACATGAAAAATCAGAAGCTCTTGACTTCCATCTGTGGTTAATTAAAAAAGAAAAGAAAAGTAGATAAAGTAGATATGATCATTACATTACACAATGTGATTCTCAGCTGACTTTAGAGTGCATAGTACCAAAACACATCATGGTTGATAATCATCTTATAAACTGAGTAACATTTCAACAGTTATGATTCAGTACATGTGAATTCTTGGCAAAAAAATAATGGCTTAAGAAAGAAATTTTCAATTGTGGAATGTCAAAAGAAGGATGAAGTTAGAGGATAAATTCCTCCTCAGGTGATACCATTTGAGTATTTGGAGCTAAGGATTTTATTGTAGGGAGAAACTGAGGGACTCAAGCATGCAAGGGGACTATAAACAGCACAGTATTTTTTTTTTTATTAGAGGCAAAATGTTTTTCTAGGCGTCCAAATAAAGCAGGACCATCAAACATGTTGCATAATCTTTAAATCACCTGTCAGTGGATGCGGTTGAGTCCCAAGAAACAAGATCGTTGGCATAGTTTTCAGTCTGCTTTAATGAATGACATTCAGAGGTGTGGCTTCTCCAAGTGTATATAAATGTGCTTGTGGAGCTGCACTGACAAAATTGTCCTGCCACTATAGACGAAACTCCTGACACCATGAGCTACTACAGCGGCTACTACGGAGGCCTGGGCTATGGCTATGGTGGCTTCGGAGGCCTGGGCTGCGGCTATGGCTGTGGCTGTAACAGCTTCCGCAGACTGGGCTGTGGCTGTGGCTATGGAGGCTACGGATATGGCTCTGGCTATGGAAACTACGGATATGGCTCTGGCTACGGAGGCTACGGATATGGCTGCTGCCGTCCTTCATGCTGTGGAGGATATGGGTTCTCCAGCTTCTACTGAATAAATATTTGAATCTAAAACCTTTGGATTAGCCTTTGTAGTACCTTCATTTTGTAAAAATCTTTGTGTGACACTCATACTTTTTAAATCTATGTCCAGAATTGTGCTTCCCTTAGAATCACCTTGTTTCTGTTCCAATTGTGGCGAATACTGGATGAAGCCCACATTTTTGAGTGTTGATCTTCTATACTGACCACTGTACCTTCTTCTTTACAGCCTTTTTCTTATTAGTTGTCTTTGTTCTCTATATCACCCTTACCTACAAATGCCTGTACTTTTATTTCCTTCAAAATATAACAATTCTATGTCCAAGGATTACAAAAATATTTACTAAAATGGTTCACTATAGCTTCATATTTTAAATGACATATTTATTTGCTTTTCAATTTATTGATGTTTTTATAAATTACAGTTTATTTACTTTGTATCCCAGCTGTAACCGCCTCCCTCATTCCCTCCCAACCCCTCCGTCTCTCCCTCTTCTCCTCCCATGGTCCTCCCCTAGTCCACTGCTAGTGGAGGTCCTCCCCTCATTCTTTCTGACCCTAGCCTATCAGGTCTCATCAGGACTGGCTGCATTGTCTTCCTCTATGGCCTGGCAAGGCTGCACACACACACACACACACAGGCAGAAGTGATCAACGATCCAGTCACTGAGTTCACCCCAGAGAAAGCCCCTGTTCCCCTCATTAATGAACACACTTGGAGACAGAGTCTATGGGCTACATCTGAGTCAGGGTTTTAGGTCCTCTCCATGCGTGGTCCTTAGTTGGGGTATCATTCTCTTCAGGACCCCCAGAGCTCAGTTTTTTTGGCTCTGTTTGTCACCTTTTGGAGCTCCTGTCCTTTCTAGGTCTTTCTATTTCCCCTTTCTTTCATGAACTTCCATGCATTCTCACCAAAGTTTGTACATTTACACAGTGAAATACTATCCAGCTACTAAAAACAAGGAAATCATGAAATTTGCAGGCAAATGGTGGGAACTAGAAAAGAACATCTTGAGTGAGGTAACCCAGAAACAGGAAGACACATGGTATATACTCACTCTTAAGTAATTATTAGACATATAATATAGGATAAACATACTAAAATCTATACTCCTAAAGAAGATAAACAATAAAGAAACCATTTTATTATACCTTAAATATGCATGATTTTATTAAATGAAGCTTATTTCATGAGTAAATATTAAGTAATTTGAGTAATTATAATCTATTGATTTGAGTCTTCTGTTAGAAATTCTCCCAAAATATAATTTTAAGGGCATTTTTTCTCCCACTGGTCAGTTCCAACAGCTTTTTTTTTTGAGATAAGTAAAAGATAGAATATGCTCTATGTACTTTAAGTTGAAATAAATTTTAATATAAAATTTGATAATATCATCTGGGGAGAAATGGAAAGCTATTATTCTTTATTAACCTAAATACAATTCTTAGGTACAATATATCTATTTTTTCTAGTAATATACTCAGTAATTCATGTCTGAATTTTATTTGAAGAATCCTAGGAAATCTTACCATTTGATAATCTGAAGTATAATTTAATATCAAGCACAATAAATTACACAAATTAATATTACCACAGCTAATCTTAAGCTTTGAAGTTGTGAAAGGCAGAATTGTATGAAAATGAATCTAAGTCTTATAACTACTTTTTCTCTAAAGAACGTGGATCTCATTTCCTTTTGCACATTATTTTTAATTTTTTATTGTTAAACACAATTGTTTTGTTATTTTAACTGATATAAGTGAATTACCTGAATTAACTACTAGAAAAATATGGTGTGAGTAATTAAACTCCATATTTATTCTAGCATTGATAATTCTGTATGGCAAAACATTCAAATGATTTTTTTCTAGAGCTATTCCATACATAACCACTATACTCTACTGAGCTGCAGTGGTTATTCCTAACTAAATTCAGCTGAGGACCCACTGAGAACCTTGCTCAGCATCCTCTCCATTGTACCCTCTTCATAGTATCATAACCACCATTCTACCCTTAATTTGAATTAGGTCATCTTTATATTTGAAATATGAATAATAGTATCTAGTTCATCATCCAATGACACGTGATAACTGTCTTTCATTTCTCAATTCTTCGTCTTATTTTCCAGGAATGGGGATTTTGTAGTTTACTGTCTGTGGTTTCCCCTAAGAGTTTCAGTGTTCTGTGCTTCACACTGAAATCTTTGATCTGTTTGGAATTAGTTATTGTGAAAAGATACAGGTACAGGTCTTATCTTATTGCTCTACATGTGGACATCCAGTTTTTCCAGCACCTGTTTTTAAAGATGCTCTTTTTCTCCAGCATATGTTTTTCATATCTTTGTAAAATATTGGACAACTGTAGTTATGCCTACTCATGTTTGAGTTTTTCATATTTCCATTGATCTATGTATCTTCTTGTACTAATGCTACAATTTTTTATCATTACTCTTATTTGAGATCTGTAATGGTGATTTTTCCAGCATTGTTTGTTTTGCTTAGAATAGCTTTGGCTAGCCTTCATCTCTTGTAGCAGCATATACATTTTTTAATGACAATTGACAAGTGGAATCTCATAAAAACAACAGCTACAAAGTTGCACAACTAAGAAAAGAGGCCATGAAGTAAAGAGAAATCTCACTAGGTGAATGAGCATCTTTGCCAGCTAAATACATGACTGATGAAAGCATCCAGACTATGTAAAGCACACCAGGAAAGAAAGAAAGGAAGGAAGGAAGGAAGGAAGGAAGGAAGGAAGAAAGAAAGAAAGAAAGAAAGAAAGAAAGAAAGAAAGAAGGAAAGAAAGAAAGAAAGAAAGAAAAGAGACACAAGACAAAACCAAAAGCAAAAATTCCCCAAAGAGCCAAGAAAACAAATAATCCAATAGAAAGTAAGCTATGGAGCTGAACAGATAGTTCTCAAAAGAAGGAATAAAAATGGCTAAGCAATATCAAAAACAAAACAAAACAAAGACAATATCATCGTTTTCAGAAATAGTAAATGCAAATTAAATCAGTCTGAGATTTCATCCTACCCAGGCAGAATGGTAACCATTAACAAAACGACTGACAAAAATGCTGGGAAAAATGTGGAGAAAGAGGAATTTTCATTCAGTGGTGGTGGGACAGCAAATCTGGGCACATTCTCCGGGAATCACAGTGGACAATTAAGCCATACTACTCAAGAACTCCATACCTTGCTATATGCCCAAAGATCTAGTATTCTCCCCACAGATACATGCCAACCATGTTCAATGCCTCTCTCCTCAGAACATCTGGGAAATGGAAGCAGCTTAGATCTCCTTCAGCTGACTGACGGAGAGGGAAAATGGAGTACATTCACAATGTGGAATACTATTCAGCTAGAAATGATAATGAAATCTGCAGGTACATGAATGAAAGTAGAAAATATTATATCAAGTCCATAACCCAGACCTGGAAAGACAAGCACTACCTATTTTCTCTCATCTGTATTTCTTAGCTCAAAATTTTCAGATGTGATTGTTTATGCCTGGAGTAACTGAAGAAAGTAGGAAGTAAGAAGAGAAAGCGTGATTTAGGGGGAAATATCAAGATACAAGTGAAATTAAGGGGAAAATGCGAAAATTGTTTCCCCCATTTATCACCCCATTCACACTTAATTTTTTTTTATTTTAAGAATTTATTTCTTTTTTAAATTTATTTATTTTTATGTCAATCACAGGTTAGGTACTTTGCATCCCATGCATAGCCCCCTCCCTCATTCCTTCCCAACCTCCCTCTCCCTCTCTCATCTCCCTCCTCCCTGTCCCCTCCAAGTCCACCAACAGGGGAGGACCTCCTCCCCTTCGATCCAACCCCAGCTCATACTGTCTCCTCAGGGATGGCTGCAATGTCCTCCCCTGGGATCTAGCCAGTCTGTCACTCCCCAGCTTGTATGGGGGAGGGTCAAAGAGTCAGCCATCAAGTTCATGACTGAAACAGTCCCTGTTTCCCTCACTAGGGTCTTCAGTCCAACACCAAGCTATCATGGGGCCCCATCTGAGCAGGGGTTCCAGGCCACATCCACACATGATCCTTGACTGTAGAAACCGTCTCATACAAGACCCCTGTGCCCTGCTCAGTTTGGTCTTTGTGGAGCTCTTGTTCTCCCCAAATCTCACCAACCTCCCCCATTTCTATCATCACTTCTCGCCCTCTGCGACAGGCTTGATCGCGAGTCTTAATATCTGCTCTGATACATCGCTACATTGACCCCACCCCACCCCCAGAGGTCCTCTTTGGCATGATCCTGTTCTGTTGCTTGTTTTCTCCCCCACTCAATGTCCATCCCATTTGTTCATCCAAACCAGCATTGATCATACCAACCTGGGTCCTCCTTCCTGTATATCCTCCCCAGGTGTGTAGATTTCAGCTTGACCTTCCTATCCTATACATCTATATAAGTGAGTATATACCATATGTTTCTTTCTAATTTTGAGATACCTCACTTAG
>CM053753.1:99662462-99681138 GCA_028658305.1 Pachyuromys duprasi | reverse complement strand
TTCCAGGTTCTTCTCCCTTTGTGTCTTCTTTATAGATTCTAATTCCGTTTTCATGCTTTGTACCGTTTCCTTTAACTGATTGACTGTGTCTCCTATTTTGGATGTTTCCTCTCTGTTTATCTTTGGTTGTTCCTGTATGTGGGCAGTTAATTTCTTCTCCATTTCTTTGAGGGCCTTGTTCATTTCCTCTTTTTGTCTTTCCTTTTGTTCCTCCAATATCTGCATAATCAAAACTTTAACATAATTTTCCTGTGTCTCTACTAAATTAAAATCTCCACTGCTTTTGGGTGTTTCTGGTGGGGCCATGGTGTCCTGATTTTTGTTGGGTGATTTCTCTCACCCATTTCTGGGCATTTGTTTATATATAATCAGGGAGCTGTTTGTGCTTTAAGGCTGTACTTCAGTCTGGAACTGTCAATCTCTTGTGTCAGGAGTATTCTTCAAGAAGATCAGGGATTTCCAGTGGTTTGTTAGTGTGTGTTGTTGTCTCAGTTGATTTCTGTTGTGGGCTCTGTGTGCCCGGCTTTGTGGTCTGTGCTAGAAGCTGTGAGCACTGCAGGCTGGTCACCCCTCTGGTCTGGAGGCTTTACTCCTCACTCTGTGCTAGAGTCTGAGTGTCCCAGTTTGAGATGTCAGTTGGGGACTGCGAGCTCTGCCCTGGGCTTGCTGCTAAAGGCTCTCCCCTGGACTGGAGATTTGGCACCCCCTTCTGGGCCAGGGGCTGTGCACCACATTCTGAGATGATATTTGGGGCACACACAGTGGGTTTGGATTGGTTGCAGGTGTTACTGAGCGGTGTGCACCCGCTGTATGCAGGCCTGTCTGAAATGGTGCCCGAGGTCTTCTCTGTCTGGCCCGCGGACTCACAGGGACTGATGTTTTTGCTGGTGGACGTGTGCACTGTGTGCCTGCAGTGTGCTGTCTGGTCAAAATGGTCCCTCTCAGTCTGGGGTTGTTCCGGCGATCAGTGTGCTCCTGATGTACACCCGTGGGTTGAAGCAGAACCAGGGTCCTTCCCAGACTTGCCAGTGGACTCACATGCGGACTGAGGTTTTTGCTGGTGGATGCGTGCAGTGTGCGCCCGCAGTGTGCAGGTCAGTGAAAACAGTGCCCTGTTCCTCCTCAGACTGCCCTGGAGACTGTGTGATCCAGTCTATTATGGCTGCTGCGGGCGCCCAAAGCGGCTGCTCCTTCAGATCAGAGCTGTGCGCAGCTGGTCACCTGGAGATTTTTCTGGGTAATAACTGGGTGTCCCTAGGGTTTTCCCACTTGATTTTCTCACCATAGGAGTTCTGCTCACCTGGCAATCACAAATGCTGGCGTTTTAGGTCCCGGAGTTCAGTCTCCTGGTTGCTGCGTTGTTTCTACTGTCCTACTCCTCAGACACAGTGTCCTCTCATGGCAGCCATCTTGGATCTCCCATTTAACTCTTTTTAAATCTAGTATTCCATCAGTTATTTGCATATCATATAGCTTTATACATACTCATATTTATGCTAATAGTCCAGTGCACCTATCAGTCTTATGGAGCCTCTTCTTCTAGTGTGTGGCTATTAAAGCACAAGCTCACAACCACCAAATTCTTAACTATAACACTGATGAGTGCTCAGCAGTAAATGGGACATCTATATCAAATTCTCTGAGAGCCAAAGAACACTGTGGAAGGAAGGGTAAAAGAACCAATGAGCCTGAGGATAAGAAGATACACTGTAAAATGCAATCTTCCAGATATGACACAGACACTGAGATCACAAATACACAGCAGCTGTTTCTACCTGTGTAACAGCTGCAGACATAGAAGTCATGAAAGTAAGAGGGGGGCTAGTTGAGCAAAAGAAGGAGATAATCAAAAGTCAGAGTGATACATAAGAATGCTCCACAAGGAGAGCAACAGAACCAAAAAATTCTGAGCACAGGTGTCTTTCCTGAGACTGATATTCCAACCAATTACCATGCATGGAGAAAACCTAAAACCCCTACACAGATGTAGCCCATGGTAGTTCAGTGTCCAAGTGGTTTCCATAGTAATGGGAACAGGGACTGCCTCCAACATGAACTGATTAGCCTCCTCTTTGATCACTTCACCCTGATGGGAGAGCAGCCTTACCAGGTCACAGAGGAAGACAATGCAGCCACTCCTGATAAGAGCTGATAGACTAGGATCAGAAGGAAAGAGAGGAAGACTTCCCCTATCAATGGACTTGGGGAGGGGTGTGTGTGGAGAAGGGGAAGAGAAGGTGGGGTTAGGAGGGGAGGAGGAAGGGGCTTATGGAGGGATACAAAGTGAATAAAGTGTAATTAATATACATTTTAAAAAAGAATGGAGTGGGTAAAAATATGATGAAAAAGCATTATATACAAGTAAGACAAAAATTAAAAAAAACTAAATATACCTATATGTATGTATGTATGTATCTATGTATTTATACATGTTAAGTCAACAGCACTAGAGAGCTAGGAAATGCACAATCAAATTTGAGTTAGGGTTAGTATTATTCAACCTCTTAACATGGCAAAATTCTCAATATCTGTTACTGTACATAAGGTAAACATCAGGGATTTTTGCATAGTATCACTTAGAATACAAAATAATGAAAGCACTTTAGAAAGTAAGCCACAGCTGTTGGAGCTGCACATTCATATTTCCTATGACACTGTAATTTCACTCCTGGGAATTCATCCAGCAGATAGGAGTGTATATAATCATGAAAACAAATGTGTAGAGATATTCATAGTAGTTTTAATTACAGCCAACTTAAACTGGAAAAAAAGCCAGATTTCCTGATTGGCTATCATATAATTGATATAATTGATATGTAAATCTTGTGGCATAGTTCTCCATTGCTGCCATGCAGGGCAATGTATCACTATGTAGAACAATAGGAGAAACCACAACTGTGATGTAAAGAATAACCACTGTGTTACACATGAACAAAATCTCCAAGGAATGATGTGACAGTATGTGCCTGGTGTTATTGTAGCTTGTTAGGCCATGTTCACTCCATGGGAGACTTCCCATTTTCTGAAGAAAGACCAAAGGCCCAAGGACTGGGGTGGATGGATAGGAGAGAAGAGGTAGGAGATAAAGACTGGGTGGAGGTGAGGGAGGAGAAAATGCAGCAGGGATGTAATATATAAGAAAAGAATTTAAAATAAAAGAACAAAAGCTACAATATATGTACTATATATAAACTACATGTACTTGAAAAATGCACAGTTTCATAGGCTGTTGATACAATAAACATTACTAGACAAAACTAGTAACACAGTTTGTGTGTGTGTGTGTGTTTAGCAATGCTCATTCCATCATTTATTGTGTATGTTAGTGTGTAGACCTGTGTACATTGTATTATATAACTCTGTGTGCTTGTGTTTGCAGAGCAGGGAACATTACATCCTGTATTATATATGTGTGTGTGTGTGTGTGTGTGTATAAAGAAGACTACATTGAATCACTAGCATGTGTGTGTAGAGGATTGTACATTACATTATGTAGCATGTGTGGTGTATGTATGTGAATAGAGGAGTGCATATTGTACTTCAGTGTGTGTATGTGTGTAGAGTCATGTACATGTGGTTATGTGTGCTTTTCTAATTTTCCTATTGTTTCTTAAAGTGATATCAGAATTATTAACTCATCATTCATGTAGAAAGTTTAATGAAATTTGTAGCAGTATGTAAGATGTGTAAGTAATATGCACCAGGTCCTAAAATCCAAGTGCCATTTAACCTCATCTATATGTGCAAGCTAAAAGTTGATATGAAAGATGTGCAACACAGAGTGGTAAGGTATCTGACTACCTTGAACAGTGGAGAGGAATCTGGGTGCTTTCAAATACAAAGAATTAAAAATGCCCGACCTTTAGGCTTGTTAATGGTCCTGATGTGAGTACTTATCTAGACTGGAGATCCTGGAGAATTTTGTATCCTACCATAGAGACATTTGCATCCTTATGTGTAATGTGGCTTCACTCACTGTAGCAAAGAACTGTAAGAACTGGGATTGACATACATGTCCATCAATAGATGAATGGATAAAAAAGTGATATCTGTCTGTAGGTCTGTCTACCTATCATCTATCTATCTGTCTGTCTCTCTATTCATTATACAATCAAAACAATTACTAGAAAATAAATGGACATAAAATGATAAATATTAAGCATGGTCACAGACTTCAGAAAAACAAGAGAAAACAAAACAAAATGTTCCCATCATATGTATAACTTAGCCAACAGCATATGTACAAGTGTGTAAAGAACTACATGTAGAAAAGGTAATTTTTTTGTGTTTGTGTGTGTGAGGTGAATCACCAATTGTTTCATTTAAACATATATTAATCTTATTCATACATGTAAGATTTCGATAATGTTTGTTATCACCTCTCAAAATCGTATGTGAGGGTTACATGTGTTGTTGGCTATTCTGTTTTTCACCTTAGATTTTGCATTCTTTGTCTAGTGTTTTACCCTTTTAAGATTCAGAAAAACTTGATGGGTTATTGGTTAACCAATGCACTTTCATTTCATTTTTTATTACAAAAATTCCTTGATTCATTATTTACTCATTTAATATTTCAGTAATATCTGCTTTGTTCATTTTCAGTGATAAAAACTATAAGAACTTCTGTTTTTCCCACTTTAATTCTTACTTTTTCTATGCATCATAGTTACATAATGTTATTTTATTCATTCTTGTTTCCAGGTTAATCTAGATGAGAAGAGTACAATGATTTGCATAGCTGCTAGTCGCCAAGAGATCTTGTGTATTTGTTAAATACTGAGTTGATTAATTCAGGCAGGCTCATGACTCTGAAGCTACCTAGATTTTTACAGTAGTTAAAACTGTGAGGTTTTTTTTTTTCTGAAAAACAATATAATTGAATGGTTGGTGTGGATTCTTTTGCACTCATTTCCCGTCTTGTGTTTTAATGGAACGGCATAAAAGCCTGTTTCATAACCATTCTTTATATTGAGATCTAGTTTTCTTGCCTTGAAAGTGTTTGAATCATTTCCAGAATACTCTGAGGGATTTTTTTAATCTTTAAAATCCTTCATTTCTTGTACTAAGCTATAACATAAATTTTACTGTTTTAGCCATTGTAGGTTTGTAGTTTGGTATCTGGCATTAAATTGAATCATGCTGCCTTGCCAAAATACCAGCTGTATTTATTGCAAGAACCTTGAAGAATGACTTGAATTTGTTAGTTATTAATCATATTCCTGCATAATGAATGGTCATGTCAATATGCAGTTTGAAGATATCTTTTCATTTTAGAGCTCTGTTTAGGCTGTAAGTTTGCATATTGCTTTGACTAATCATTCTTGCCACAGACTTCATTAGATCTCAGTTAACTATTTCTCTGTCTTCTGCTTCACTAATATTTCTCTGTTTATTTTATTTCTTTTGTTAGACACATGCTTATTATTTAGATTATTCTTGGATTTTATCCAAGGTCATTCATTATATTTCTGTTTACCTCCATACTTTCCCAGTTCCATTTGAATTTGGAATTCATACAGGTGTGATTTGTACACTTTTATTTCTTACCTAGAATTCCAATTAATTTTATTTTTTATTCATTTTTACTCTCACTCTTTGAATTTTTAAAATATTTGTTCTACTTTTCATTAGACGTGTGTGTGTGTGTATGTTTGGGTTTATGAGCATATGAGTATGTGTGTGCAAGTACCAAGGAATCCAGAAGTGATGATTACATACCCTTGAGATGGAATTAACTGTGGTTGTTTACCACTTGATAGGGATAATAGAAATTAGTATTTGGTCTCCCCAAGGGCTCCTAATAGCTGATCATCTCATCTCTTCTGCATCTCTCTTTGAGTTTGATTCAAGGAATGTTCCTTGTCTTTTTTCTTTTCTTTTTTTTTTTCACTTGTTCCTTTCTCTACCTGAAATTATCTGTTAAGTAATGATGTTTTCTATTTGTTTAAACCATAATACTTTGTGTAGATGATTACTTGTATTTCTGGGGTTCATTATGACACTGTCTCTAAGTTATTTCTATTTGGTCTTAAGCATCCAGTTTTCATATTCTGCGGTGAATTATATCTGTCCTTGCCTTACTTAACTTTATACAATGCTAGGAAAGGAACTTCAGAAAACTCTTCCATAGAAAACGGTGGAAGATTTTTGTCTAACATTCTTTTAATTTGACGTTTATTGTGCCTTTCATGATAGGGTTATTTTGAAAGCATAGAATTTGTGCCGTGCGTTGATTTGTTTTGGGAATGTGTTGGCAGATTAAGGTTATGCAGCTGCCACTCCAACTCCTACCCAGGAAGATGAAATCTTATTAACAACAACAACAGAAACAAAAAGTTTCAACATCATTCTTTAATTCCTCTACTTTAAATATATTTAAACAGTTTTAAAGCTGTAAGTATATTATCCTAAATTCATCTTATTGGTATAAATGATGTGAAAATCAGAAGAATGAAGGATTGCATTTCCATGCCGTACATAGTTCAGAGGTCACAGAATTTATGCCTTTTATCAACTTCCATATATTTTAATCAATCAAGCAAAAATTTACAACTTTCTTCTATTAGGTAATTAAATAAATAGAGAATGTGATTATATGAACCTTATTGTCCTCAAATACAATAGACATTTAGTGGGTAAGGCAAAGAAACATTTAAATTCAACTCTAAAATGCAATGAGAAAAGAGGCTAAGACTATGGTCAGCATACTTGTTGCCTCTATAAGTTATCCTGGATACTCACTGGAGATGTTTCTGAAGAATATGCTGCTTAGGCTGTGCTGAGAAGGTAGAAGTATATTAAGATTCTTGTGAGAAGTATCTAATGTACAAAAGAAGATTCTACATGAAGGCACGTGTTTCTGAAGTCACAGTGGGCTGATGTCTTGTGCTCTTCAACATTGCTTGTGTTTGAGCTGAAGAAACTTACAGTGTGAATTACAAGTAAAAATGACAACATTTGACTTGGTATGGAGTGAAATTGCTTGTGAATTTAAAGGGTTTGATTATTTAAGATCCAGAGGGAGCTTGCTTATTAATATAAAAGTTATAATCTACAAATAAATGATAAACAGCCAACTTATGGATAAGAGCAGCTGAGATTTCATTTAGATGGTTCCTTCGACAGACTGAACATATACCCATGAACAAGAAAGGAAAAACACTAAAAACTTATTGGGGATTTCAAGCAAGTGTTTGATTGACTAAGTTGGAACAGAGTTTGATTTTTGAGAAAAGATGAATTTACCACCTCTAGATATGGAAGATAAGGCTGCTGCAAATGAATCTGAGTCAGTAAGTAGCTATATACATGGTACTGGTGCCCATAGACAAAGTTTTAAATTCACAATGTAATCATAGTTTCTAAAAAGAATAATCTGTAATGTGGAAAAGGGATTTATATAGAGGAGGGTATATTGACAGTGACAGATAGGAGATAAGAAAAGGTAGGGGCAATCAGATGCACTATATATGCATGTAAAATAAATAAAAACATAAATAGTATTCAATGAAATCCCATTGATAAAGGTATAACTTGATTGAGAAGAAAATGGTACACTTCCAGAGCTAACAGATGACTAAGAATTGGGGAAAGACTAATAAAGAATGATCAGGGAGAGGAAGCCATATATTTATTATAGAAAGTAACAGAATGAAAGCCAACAAATAATTGATAGATAATGTCAAAAAATTCAAATGAGTTGAGAAATGGTGTTTATTTTAAGTTTGGCTATTTGGCAATACAAAGAACTTTGTCGTGAAGCCCTAAGTATTTGGAGGCAAAGCCTTGAGCTCAAGGAGTGATGGTTAGCTACAACAATGGAGTACAAATTAAAAAGAAAAGCACTCCAAGTTTGCATAATTACAAGGTAACTGGAATCTATCAACAAGATTAGAAGATTTTAATTAGAACACTAGCATGGCCTTTGAAGAGGCTAAAATCATTTTTCATCTTGGAAGCATTTCCTTTACTGGAATGCAAACTCATTAAAAAATAATGGTTACAAACAATTCCTTAATAGAAGTTTGTACCTTTTCTTAAGTAACAAAGAAACTATTTAAATGAATTTATAGACTTGAAATTATTCTGTTGCATGGAGATGGGATTACCTGTCTCGTTTACAACACTCAACCCAGGGTATAAAAGCGTTCAGGAAAGCTAGGCACATACACACACTCAGATTCATCTCCAGTGTAAAACAGTCCACCTCTCCCGACACCATGAGCTACTACAGCGGCTACTATGGAGGCCTGGGCTATGGCTATGGTGGCTTCGGAGGCCTGGGCTGTGGCTATGGCTGTGGCTGTAACAGCTTCCGCAGACTGGGCTGTGGCTGTGGCTATGGAGGCTACGGATATGGCTCTGGCTATGGAAACTACGGATATGGTTCTGGCTACAGAGGCTACGGATATGGCTGCTGCCGTCCTTCATGCTGTGGAGGATATGGGTTCTCCAGCTTTTACTGAGTGAATTGCTGATCTTCAGACTATTTTCATTATTTTGCCCATCTTTAGAAAGGAAAATGCTCTCTTTCTTATAGAGGAGAGATTTATTTAGTGGTTTATTGACTCACTGTTCTGGAAGTAACTAGTCTTCAACTACTCTGGAAAAATCTGGAATCTACCCTTTGAATTTCTGGCTTCATCTATTGTATTCAGTCATTAACATTGTTGTGGACACACATGATCTATATTTTAAAACTGTCTTTAATAAAAATGTTTAACTGATTTAACAAACATGGATTTATCATTTCATTTCAGTACATTATAAACTGCAATACAAGCTGATAATCAGTATGCCAGTCCTTTGTATCAGTTAATGTTTTGATTCAATATTATTTTATCTAAAAACAAATTTAATTCAAATTATACCTACTGTAGGACTTTGTGCTTTGAGAGCTATTCTAAACACTGAAGATAGGAAGGTATATGATGGGTTAAAACATGGCTACATTTACATCTCTTTTCTTTGGGTTTCAATAGTTATGTTTTTCTATTTATTGAAAACAGATTTTTATACAATATATTTAGACTATGGTTTCCCCTCCCCAAATTCTTCCTAGATCCTCTCCACCTTCCTATCTTTCCTAATCCAAACTCTTACTTTCTCTCCTCACTAAGAAAAAAAATAAACATTTAAAAATAATAATAATATGAATAATAATGGTAATAATAAAATAATAGAAAACCAAACCATAATGGAACAAAACAAACCAAAGAAAAAGAGAAAGAAAAAGTAAAAGACAGTAGTTTTATAATCTGATTCTGTGTGCTGTTAGGATTAAGACTTAGTTTTATATAATTTACTCTGAAAATGTTGGTGAAATGTAATATTAATATTAATGTGTAAAGTACAAATGGTACTATGAAATTCTCATGGAAATCACATTGAGGTTTTAATTTTGGTATGTCTTTTACATATTTGTGGCCTTTACATCCCTATTGTTGCCCACTCCCTTCCCTCCTTTAGATCTCATCCTTACCCATTCCTCAGAAAATGGGAGCCTCCCCACCAACCCACACCAGGTTCATCAAGTCTCATCATAACTGAGTATGTTGCCCCACCAGGGGGAAATGATCAAAAAGCAGGCAAGAGAGCCCATGTCTGAGGCAATCCCATCAAAACCCTCACTAGGCAGTGGACACAAATACCAAGCTGCACATGTGCTACATTTGTGTAGGGAGCCAATGGACAGTCCATGCATTGGTCCTTGGTTGGGTACTTCAGTCACCACAAGAAAATAAGTAACAAGGAGGACCAAAGGGAGGATGCTTAAATCTCATCCCAAAGCAAAAACAGAATAGACAGCAGAAGTGGTTGAAGAGAGGGAACAGGGTAAGAGAGGGAGCACAGGCAGAAACGAGGGTCATGATCAAACTTGGGGAGAGCAGAGATAGGGTGAGACAGAATGCCTGCAGAGAGAAGAGAAACAGTGGGCAGGGGCACCTAAGTGACAAGCTGGAGACCTAAGACAAGGTAGGCTTCTGGGGTGACTCTAGCTGAGATTCCTAGCAACAGGGGCCATGGAGACTGAAGAGGACGTCCTCTAACCACACAGTATTCCTAGTGGAGGGAGAGGAACACCAACCCAACCACAAAAATTCTACCCAGAATTTACCTGCCTGAAAGATTTTCAGGGATAAAAATAGAGCACAGACTGAGGGAATGTCCAACCAATGCCTGGCCCAACCTGAGACCCACCCAATGGGAGAGAGCCAAGCACTGACACTATTAAGGACACTTTGCTATGCTCCTAAACAAGAGCCAAGCATAGCTGTCCTCCACCGAGCAGCTGATGCACAAGAAAACCAACAGAGCTGATAACAATAACGAGAGCCTATTCTTTTTTAAAATTAATTAATTTATTCATTATAATTTATTAACTTTGTACCCCTGCTGCAGTCCCCTCCCTCGTATCCTCCCAGTTCTACCTCCCTCTCTCTTCTCCTCCTGTGGCCCTTCCCTAGTGCCCTGATAGGGGAAGACCTCCTCTCCTTCTATCTGACCTTAGCCTATCAGTGTCATCAAGGGTGGATGACCTGGTAAGGCTGCACTGCCCCAAAGAGAGGAGATTAAAGAGCCAGCCACTTAGTTCATGCCAGAGACAGCCCCTGCTCCACTTACTAGGGAACCCACTTGGAAATTCAATCTTTGGGCTTCCTCTGAGCATGGAGTCTAGGTCCTTTCCATGCAAGGACCTTGGTTGGAATATCTATTGGTCTCTGCGTGCTCCCCTGGATCCAGGTTTTTGCTTCTGTTGCTCTCCTTGTGGATTTTCTGTCCCTCCAGGTCTTTCTATGCCCCTCTTCTTCCATAAGGTTTCCTGCACTCTGTCAAAAGCTTGGTAACAATACCCTATTCTTAATATCCTTTTTTCTCCTCTCATCTTCTAAGAGATGATTTGTGACCTATGTCTTAAGTTAAGGTAACATAAGTTACCTATGTCTTAGGTAACTTCCACTATTCAGACAACACCACCTGAAAAAGCACAAAGACTTTGAAGAACTAGAAGATTTGCAAGAGGATCATATCAAATAACAAAATAAAGGACTGAACAGCACACTCCATGCGATGATCAGATAATATTTACTTAATGATGTTAAGTAAATTCCTCCCCCATTGCTGTATGCTTTATGGTTTGTTTCTTGTTTCACTTTTTTTTCTTAAATATTTCATTCTTTCATAAATATTTGGTAATTTTTGGAAATATCTGCCCAATATGTTTTTATTTATTTTTTCTACTTTTTCACAGTATCATACTTTTACACACAATGTGTTGTGATCATGTACCAACACAAGCACCTTCACATTTCCTTCCCACTCCCACTGTCACCCTCACTCTTCCAAATCAGTATCTTTTTCCTCTCATGCCTTGCCCTCTCCCGTCTCCTTCCTCCCATTTCTTTGTAAGCTACATTCATGGGGTCACACCTACTGCGTGCTGTGCTTACAGTCGCCGTGTCTGTCTGTGTTGCATTGAGGAAGCCCGTTCAGTGCATCCTTCCCTTCCAGTTCCGTCCAGTCTTTCCACACTTCTTCTACAATGTTTTCCCTGCCTTGGACATTCTACCACAACTGTCTCATTAGGGATTATTTTTATTGTAAATTGAAAGATACATTTTATATATTTATGAAAAATGTGATTTCTATATGTTATATGACTAAGGCTTATTAATAAGTCTATCATTCATTATACCTATCATTTATTACTCTTTAATATTTTCATTTAAGATTTACATTTCTATTGTTAATTTTGATGTTTGACCTAGGCTTCTCTTAGTACGTATTACACCATCAATTTGTATTATGGTATACAAAACTACATTTAGGAAAAAATATATGCATATGAATGTAACAATTAATAAAAGGAAGCCATGAATTTGATATCCAGTAAGCGGCAGAATACATGAGTATTGAGAAGGAAGAAAGGGAAAGGAGAAATTGTATAATTATACTACAATCTCACAAAATAAAAGAAACAATTAAAAACTATTTTAGGGTTGGGCCTGCAGCTATGTCCATCGTGGGCTTGCCCAGCATGTGTGAAACCCTGGGTTGGCTCCCCAGCAACACACGAACTGCTTGTGGTATTTGGAACCTGTAATTCCAGCACTCAGGAGATGAATGGAGCTAAGTGTGGCCTCCAAGGCACCGACATTCTCCTGGCTCAGTCTTCCAAGCCAGCTGGGGACCACCAATTCTGCTCTGGGGCTTTTTTCCCCTTATGCCTTCCTTCTTGAAAAACTGGACTGCAGAAAAATTGCCAATCATTTACTTTAATTTTTTTTTAATTTTACACAATGGAAAAATGGAAAATTAATTTCTCATTCATCAACCAAATTTCATTATTATTATTGCTGATTATGTTCTTTTAAATCCAAAAATAAAGAGATCACATTGAATGAAATTTACCCCCTAAGCCTTTAAGATTCTGGTGAATGTATGCTAATAAAAATAACTGGTGTGTCAAAATGTTGTGGCATTAAATTACGTATCTTATTGTGAAAAATAATTCAGCTCTAAAATAAGTTCTCTATGATTGTCTGCTAGGTTGAAGACATGCATAAAGAATTTATTAATATCCATAATAGTGATGGCTTTTAGATTAGTGAAAAAAATGGGTTGTTTCTGTGGCAGATTACAAAGGCCTTGAATTTTAGGTTACTCACATACCTTTTCAATGCACAGAGTGCCTGGCACAGAAAAGACACTTACAGTATATTTGTTAAGAAAACATTTACTGATTTGTTGTTGTTGTTGTTAATTTTGTATCCAGCCACTTTGTGAGACTGGAAGAGTTGAGGGAGGGGCTTCAATCTGGATATATAATGAATAAATTGTGAAGAAAAAGATGGTTTAAAGTAATTAAGACATAGGCACAGGACCTGAACCTTTTTAAAGATCTAGAAACTCAGTGACAAATGGTATTTCAGGGAGCATAGGTGTGCTGACCATAATTCCAGCAACACTGGCAATTTCCCTTGAACACTGTCTGGTTTTGTGACAATTAGAAGCAATGTATCATTCCTTCATGGTTTTAAATCATAGCTTTAAGCATGAACTTATGAAGAGGGGCTATAAAGGGCCCCTGACTTTCTTTACTTTTCATTGTTGTGGTTCAAGATTTCCACTGAGAGAAGTGTGTACTGTTGGCTTAAGAGAGATTATGTTTATTATAATAATATCACATTTTGTTGATTGTAGATATTTTCCCTCCTAAAAGCAACACTAAACCAATATTTTGTTGATTGGCTTTCTAATACCTTTTAAAGATGCTTCCATAATGTTATTTATTTTTTTAAAAAACTTTTATTAATTATTTCTAAAAGAAGAAAAATACATGATCTTTGTGATCAAAACATTATGGACTGGAACATACTGCACCTTCAATAACAGTATTCAACTATTAACTGAGCAATGGGCAGATTATTGTCAAAGTTACTTCCAGATCCTCTATGGAGATCAAGTGTGCTTTTAAGCATATCTTAAGAAAGTTGACTTATAATATATTCCCCCAGACAACTTGAATCAAAAGTGAAGTTGTGATTCATACAGAGCCTCACTAGTTTATATAATCCTAAGAAAATATATTTTCCCAAGTATAGACCTTTATGTTTCTACTTCTGGATGCTGTGTTTAATTCTATAGATGCAAAGTAGGTTTACAAAATGAAGAACATTGCTTTTGTCAGCAACTATTTAAAAGATTTTTTATAAGACTAGAGAAGAAAATTCATGGCAGAGTTTCTCCAAATTATTAATTTTTAAACTTTATTATTATTATTTATTAAAATTTATTCACTTTGTATGGCAGCTGTAGTCCCCTCCCTCATCTCCTTCTGGATCCACATTCCCTTTCTCTTCCCTCCTATGCCCTTCCCCTAGTCCACTGATAGTGGAGGTCTTCCTCCTGTACTATCTGACCTTACCTATCAGGTCTCATCAGGACTGTCTGGATCCCTTTTCTCTGTGACCTAGTAAAACCACCCTGTCAGGTGGATGTGCTCAAAGAGAAGGCAACAGAGTTCATGCCAGAGACAGCCCCTGCTCCCCTTACTAGGGACCCCTATGGAGACTGAGCTGCCATTGGCTACATGTGATCAGGGGGTCAAGGTGTAGGTCCTCTCCTTGCATTGATTCATCAGTCTGTATTAACCATATAATATAGATAAACATACTAAAATATATATATTCCTAAAGAAGCTAAACAACAAGGAGGACCCTAGGGAAGATGCTTAATTCTCATTCAGAAGGACAAACAGGATAGACATCAGAAATGGGAGAAGACAGGAAACAGGACAACAATCTACCACAGAAGGACTCTCAAAGTCTCTACACATTAGGGTATTTAAGCAGATGCTGAGACTCATAGTCCATAGTCAAACTTTGCCTATAGTCAAACTTTGGGTAGAGAGTAGTGAATCTTATGGAAGAAGGGAAAGATAGAAAGTACAGGAGCTCCACAAGGAGACCAACAGAGCCAAATTATTGATTATATTGTGAAGAAATTATTACCCTGGTTCATGTTTTGCACTTATTAGGAAAAAATCCAGCAGACTGACAATATCATTTAGTGTGGCTTAGCACACATCAAACTATCATGAGAGAACTGCGTTCCCTCTCATGCATGGATCTCAAGCTGGACAGGAACTACCAATCCAAGCTGTTTCTATGTATGTCACAGGCACACAACAGGATAATTATGACTTCCACATATCATTTTGTAAGAGGCACAGTTATGAAGCCCAAATAGTGATCATCTATATGTTTAAAGCTATGTTCTTTAAATCATGTGATTAATATATAAGAGTTTAAAATTTTACATTTTCAAATAGTATAACAATATAATATTTTCATGTCATGAATTTCTTTCTGTTATTCTAAGTACATCTTTCTGCAAGTGAAATGACAAAAAATGATATTGATATAGAATAGACTGTGTTTAACCTGATATTTCAAGGGTCTTTTGTTCATGTCATCTACAGAGCTTGTGGTTTTAATTGATATCTTCTCACAAACGCACATGAACAAGTAGCCTTATCATCAAAACCAAAGACATTTCCCCATAGTAACTTATAATTGAGTTCAAAGAGCTGTGATTTTTACTGTTTATACAAATTGACTGTTCAAACCAAAGCTTTCCCCAACAGTTCAGTACTATAGATGTTCTGCATGCTTTTAAGTATTTTCTGCTTTCATTTACATTTTCTATTTACCTCCTGAACAAATCTATTTCCTCAAAACATAATCCAACTTTCTCCAACTACTTACTCACTGAAAAACAAAATATATAAGATCACTACTATATGCTGCTTATCTTCAAAATGATTTCTCAACTTGTCCTTTTTTTCAAAATAAGAAGGAATCAAGTGGGAACATAGTAATGTCCCTAAAAAAGGCACTCTGTTACCCTATGTCACTGGAACGCCACTTCATAAGATTTACAAATTAAAGCAGAGGAAGAGGTTATTATTATCCTTCATTTCAGTTACCTCATGTCAGCATACTTCAACCGAAGTCAAGAGATCAGAAAACTAAGTGAAATAATCTTCTCAGGATTTGAAAGGCTAAATTTTCTGGCACAACAGGGAGAGCTTTGCCTCTGTGTGCTAGACCAACTCGAGTTGTTTCAACAAATGTCTCATTGGATCTACCTGGTTGATTGATGAACCATCCCATTGAGAAACCATCTGCCCTGTCTTTTAATTAACCAGGAATGGTGTCTAGCTTCCCACGTATGGGGTCATTGTTATTTCTGATTGTCACTACGTTGATATGTTTTTTCACTTTAAAATATAGTTATTGCTTCTATAGATATATCATTTTTCCATGTTAAGCTCCTAAGTGTCCAAATATTTTGAAAAGTAAAACTTTGTAACTTTATACTTAAAAGTAATTTTATCTTATTGTTTATTTGAGAAAGTTAACATGACAAACAGAAAAATATTTTCCAAACATTACTATAATTAAGGGAAGTTGACTCTGCCAAATGAATGGTAGTGTCTTTAGGGTGTCCTCTATTTTGAAAGTGACTTTTAAATAACTTGGATTATTTTCTTTGTATAAACTGTATTAATTTGCATACCTTGATATTACTAATTTTCTAAATGTTTATGAGAGTTCAGCTAAATGATCCTGAAAAAAAAACATGACCTAATTTTATAAAGAGACAGTCCTAAACTTGTACCATTTTCATTATAAATGGAATTATATTTGTTAATAATAAAAAGAATGTGATGTAGACAGTACAGGGATTAAAAAAAATACTCTTTACCAAGACGTTAGCAGGCAAAGTTTCAGTTGTTTTGTTGGAGAGCTATTAGCTGTTAGAAAAGTTACTTAAAATTATAAGTAAAGAAAGTGTTTTTTAAAATATATCACCTAAAAATTAAATAAATAAAGACATAACCTTAAAAAAAAAACATAACTGCAATTTGATTTTGACAGCAACAGACTAAGACAAAAGCTCAGAAAAGTTAGTTCTGAAAGCAAGTTCAGATGTCCATACAATAAGAAATTTATTTTACTAGCTTCTGCAAAATTCTTTCAGAAGGAAAATCTGACAAATCTTCATGGATTCTTCCACCTGCTCTTACATAGACATAGGAGTCACCTTGGATGCAGTTGACTGCACATACCTTCTTGAGTATCAGACTAAACACAGTTTCACACATTCTGTTCCACAAAAATGACCAGTGAGTAATCCTGAGCTGTGACCATGAACTTGGATGTGGTGGCATCCAAAGGTCTCCAGTTTGCCCTTTGAGGTTCTGGCTTTCAGCTATTCTCCATCTGGCAATGTGTTCTCTGATTTCTACTGAATTACTGTTTTAATACTTAATAACTGGGTATAATCAATAATACATTGAACAAAGACTTTGAGGTCACCATGAGCTCCTCAGTCCAAATATTTAAATTCTTCATATTAAGGTAACTTACTGCAGAGATGGACTATATCATGTTGTTAGACATCTGCCCTGTATTCATAAACGAGAAGGCATGCTATTCCAACACACAAAGATTTGGTCCACAGAAGACTTGAACTTGCGTTCTGACTCCACTATTCCATATGATTTTGACAGGAATCACTTACATGACTCCATATTTCCACCTCTACATTGTCTGTAATTCCTCTTCATTATAGTACACATTTTAAATTTGTTTTAATGTTAGATGTAATATTATTTGGTTGTAGTTTTTATACTTAGGGATGATTTACAAAAATATTCTTATTATATTTATTTTATGTGTTTAATTGTGTGTACATGTATGTTTATGTTTCATGTGCATGCATGGTATCTGTGGACATCAAAAAAGGCCATAAGATCCATGAGGGCTGGAGTTAAAGATGGTTCTTACCTACCATGTGGGTTTTGGGAATTGAACCTGGATCCCTAGGGAAGCAGACCATGCTCTTTACCATCTGAGCAATCTCTACACTTAGTTATGAGTTTTAGATATAAGGGATATATATATATATATATATATATATATATATATAGTTTTAAAGTACTTGTATATATATACATATATATAACATATATTATATATAATATAATATATATTATATATATGAAGGTATATCACAGACTTAAACCACATTCCCTCTTTCTCTTTCCCTTCTGCTCCTGTTCCCCAATTGCTCTGCTAGATACTTTGCTTCCATTTTCATGCCATTCATATAAATATAAATACTATGTGATATGCATATATTTATTTGACTTCATGTGTCAATATAATATTTAGTATATTCTATAATTTACAAATGAATAAAAACACACAATATTTGTCTCGGGGGGTACTTGACTTGAATTTGATTTACTCTACTCCTTCTAAACTCTCTGACCTTGGACAAATTAGTTACTTTGACTCGTGATGCTTAATGAAAGTAACATATATGACATGATTTCACTTATTTTTAAAGTGTCAAAATGTTGAGCTCAATCTAAGAATAGAGCAAACGTTACTAAGTGCTATGAAACAGTTGGAGATCGGAGGAATGCTGCTCATGGATACAAAATTTTACTTAGAAAAGAAGCATAAGTAGCAGAATTCTCTTATACAAAGTAATGATGCCAGTTAGCAGTAAACATCCTTATTACAAGTTTATAAAATAATACTATTAATTTTTCTTGCCACCACAAACGAAAGAAGTTTATAAAATCATGAATATATCATTTTGAATTGGCCATATCACAATGTATACACATTTTAAAGTAACATGTTAAAAAATAAATATGTAAAGGATTTTATTCATTAATAAATAAATTTTAAAACGTCTCTAGCAGGGCTATTTGTATGTAATTCACATGAACTTTTACATGAGTATCAAAATATCAAATTTACTACTTAAAAATAAGTTAAAAAACCCAAGCAACATACAAGACACAAATTATTTGAGAGGAAAAAATAAAGATTTTGCAGATTCTGTGCATGTGTGTGTTTGAAACATGAGTGTCCTATGATTCCCCATGCTAAAAACTAGGTTATTCTCTTTCCTTACCTGAGTAAGGTGTGTTATAACAAGAATACTAACAGGCTACGCTTGCAACAGCATACAAACTCCCATTTGTGGACCCTCATGTGAGAGAAGAACTTTTTGCGTGGAGCCTCCAGTGATGGAAGTAAGAGAAGGAGAGTTGTTTGGTACTGGTCTGTTATTACAGAATTTGTCAGAG
>CM053753.1:99622556-99661962 GCA_028658305.1 Pachyuromys duprasi | reverse complement strand
AAAAAAAACATAAATTAAAGGAGAAACTTATTTTCATACAGTGTATTCTGATTAAAGTTTCTCCTCCCTCAACTCTTGAAATGTTCTCAGTCTCTCCTCCCACCTGCATTCATACTTCTTAGGAAACAAACAGGCATCAAAAGAACAACATTACTAAAATAAAAATAAAAATAAAATAAAATAACAGTAAAACAAAGGAAAACAAAACAAACAGAAAAAAAAGATCCAAAGAAAAATCATAAAAAAACACACATAGATGCAGAGATGCACACTTTTGAACACTCAGGAATCCCTCAAAAAAACATGCCCACACAAAACTGGAAGTCAACACACACACACACGCAAGTATATATATGAAATAACGTTTCTCTCTATATACACAAAGAACCTGTAAGTTTAATTTCCAGAAAAAGCACTATGAGAAAAAGAACCCCCAAATGTGTCACTGAGTTCATTTTGTGTTGGCCAGCTATTGTTGAGCATAGGGCATGCCCTTAAAGTGGCTTGTGACCCCAGTGAAACTCTATAGTAGAAAATCAGTTTTCCCTTTACAAGTGTTACCAATTTGAGACAATGTCTGGCTAAGGGATTGGAAGGGTTTTAACATCAGGGCTTGGGAGTCAAAGACAAAAGAATCCCTGAGTTTCACTGGCCTGTTTAGCTTAATTGATGCACTTGAAGACAGTGGAGGGCCCCTATCTTAAAGGAGAAGGACAGCATTTCTATGGGAAATACCATGGATTGTCCTCTGGCCTACACATAAACACACACACACACACCTACCCATTTACCTGTGGAAATGTGAACACACATGTTCATACAGAGATACATGTTCTCATTATCCGTGCTGTCTCCACAAATTACATGCATTTTTGTATTTTATGGCTACCAGGTGATTTCCAAGTTTATGTTTCAACCATTAATTTCATTCTCAGAGACAAAAAGGCTCTTGTGGCATATTCTTCTTATGATATAATTTATATAAATCTATATATTTTAGCGAGAAGAGACACATTGACTCCAGTTAAAAAAACTTCATCAACCAAGAGCTGTTCTTATCCAGCACAAAATAACCCCAAGAAAAATACCAAGAGACCTTGTATCTGCATAAATAATGAAAGGTAAAGTTACAGCTTTAACAATTGTTATTAATCTATTAATTGTGTATGTATGATTATATACACGTGTGTGTTCAGCTGTGCAAATGAGCATGTGGAGGTCACAGAACATATACACATGGGTTCTCATCTATCCTGTGGGTTTTGAAAATAGGAACTAGCTAGTGGAAGTACCTTTACATGTGGAGCCATCTAACCAGCCCTAAAGTCATTTTTTAACACATTCCTATCATGTATTTTTTCTTTCCAGAGAAAACAGAGGATAACAATAACAAAATTTTTTCATGCATATATTAAAGATAGGATTTGAATGAAGAAAATACCCCCGTGGTGTTTATGTGGTGGTTGTTAATCCTATTCTTTATTTTCATGTTTTCTATTTTTGCAGCAATATACTAGAACTTTAAAAAAACCTCCTCTGTGGTGGTTTTCCTTGCTTTTGGGAGTTTTCTTTGGAGTTTTTATTTCTCACATGGCAAAGTTTCTTTAAATATTTCTCTTATCAGTGTCCTGATGAGAAGCTACAGCAAAATGGAGGTCTACATTGAGTGAAACCTCGTAGGTGTACCCACAGCAGTTGTTCTTAAACTCTGTATCAGTTGGATACTTCAAATGACCTCTTTTGTCAATTTATTGAGAATTTTCTCAATTTATTTTCTACTCATAATAGTGTACTTAAATGTGTACCTTTACTTTGTGACTCTCTATTCAAGACCCATCAAAATAGTTTGTTCAATGCATCCTTATTTTGTTTTTATAAACTCTCATAAAGAGCTTAAACAGAAACACATGTATACATCCGTATGCTCAGGCACAACTCTTAGAGATTCACATATTCAAATGTATAGTGGAATGGTGGGTTCACCTTACTCATGCCTTATTAATTAATATTTACTGTGGACCATTTCCCAGTACAAATTCCCATGAAAATCTTTTTGTATAATCCAATTCAATGAAAGCTCTGTTGTGTCTTGAATGTCAAAGTTTCACCATCTTTCTCTCTTTTCAACATGAAACCTGACATTCTCTCATGTGAGTACATTTTTTTAACAACCGTACAGATTTAACATGTTCAGGAAAACAGAGGCTCAGGAGTATTAACAGACATCCACTTTGTCTAGTTTTATCAGCTATTATGTTCATCTCCAGAGCTCTAAGTATCAAACCTTCCAACTCAAATAAATTGTAGTAATACTTTGAAGACTGGAAAGCTCAATTCTCACAGTGGCAAATGGGAAGAGATGGAGAAGCTCAGCAGGTGAAATACTTGAAGAAAGCTGGAAGGTAGAGAGGAATAGGATTAGTTCAAGGAGAGTAAAATGTTCTGAGCTTAAGGTTCACAGTGACAAAACCAACTTGTGTTTTTTTGAGAAAAATTGGGAGGACTGTCTAGAAAAGCGGATATTTCACATGAGGTGTTCATTGAAATAGAAAGTTTAAGTTTTTGTTATGTTTTGGTAAGACTTGAATTTCAGTTCTAAAATTATGGTTTCAAATTAAGAATATTCATGTATGTTCTCCCAAATCATTACATTAATTTATTGCTTTGAAAGAGAAAGACAACATTGCGTTCAATGAATACCCAGTTTAATGTTAAAAGAGGGAGATATAATTTTAAGAGATGTTAATGACTGACCCTCAATATTACAATTAAGATATAATATAGTCAACTTTTACATTAAACATAGGTGATTTTTTTTCTAAAGATCTGGTCATGAGAAGTTAATATAGTAATAAAAGAAATTTTAGTTATGGATATCTAAAAGTATTGTTAATTAAAATGATGTAAGAAAAAAGCTTTGCTTTTCTCATAAGGTGGATTTTCAGAGAGAATGACAATCCTTGTGTGTGTGTGTGTGTGTGTGTTTTGGTAAACCTACAATGAAAGTGTAATACTCCCATGTACTAAAGGTAACTGCAGCATCAAAGCCAGCCTTAACTCCTGACACAATGCACTACTAAGACAAGTACTATGTGTTTGCCTATGGCCTTAGTGGCTTCAGTAGCCTGGGTTTTGGGAACTCTGGGTGTTATGGTTGTAGCTATTTCAGTCCCTGTCTCTATGCAGAATATAGTCTACTGAATTTAAGTGAAAGGGATCAATTATTACGTGGAAATTCTAAGTAGTTGTCTGGTTTTGTTCATGTAATATTTTATTCATTGTAGAAGTTTTCACACGGTGTTTGGAAATCCCAGATGGGTAGGCATTCACATTTCTAATCAAGAACTTGAGAACTGATACAAATATCCTTTCTAGGCTGTGACCTATGTTTTAACACTTTCCATTATAAAATGAACATTTTTTATTTCCATTATTCAGGATTATGTGGTTTAATAGTATTTCCTAATGAGTAGGAGATTGCAAGCTTTGTTTCCTTCAACAGTGTTAAACATATATCATTTCATTTTTGCTTTCCAAAAGTTTTAGTCATATTTTCATATTGAAAAATGTTTCCTTAAATTGTATGCATCAAGCTCAAATTTCTTCATAAATTGTCTCTAGAAAAAACACAAGCATGCCTGCAAATTTCATGATTTCCTTGTTTTTAATTGCTGAGTAGTATTCCATTGTAAAAATATACCACAATTTCTGTATCCATTCCTCAGTTGAGGGACATCTGGGTTTTTTCCAGATTCTGGCTATTACAAATAAAGCTGCTACAAAAATGGTTGAGCAAATGTCCTTATTGTATCCTTTAGCATATTTTGTATATATGCCCAGCTGGATCGGGAGGAAACACTATTCCTTATTGTCTGAGAAGGTGCCAGATTGATTTCCAAAGTGGCTGTACAAGTTTACATTCCTACCAGCAGTGGAGGAGGGTTCCCCTTTCTCTACAACCTCTTCAGCATGTGTTGTCACTTGAATTTTTGATCTTAGCCATTCTGATGGGTGTAGGCAAATAGTGGGAACTAAAAAAGATCGTCCTGAGTGAGGTATCGCAGAAACAGAAAGACATTTAAATGGTTTATACTCACCTGATGAGTGAATATTAAACATATAATATAAGATAAATATACTAAAATCTGCACAACATAAAGACGCAAAGCAAGAAGGAGGACCCTGGGTAAGATGATCAATCCTCACTCAGAAAGACAAATGGGATGGACATCAGCAGATGGAGAAAACAAGGAACAGGACAGGAGCCTACCACAGAAGGACTCTGAAAGACTCTACCTACCAAGGTATCAAAGCAGATGCTAAGACTCATAGCAAAACTTTGGACAGAGTGCAGTGAATCCTATGAAAGAAGGGGGAGATAATGAGACCTGGAAATGGAAATGACAGGAACTCCACAAGGAGAGCAACAGAACCCAAACGTCTGGGCACAGGGGTCTTTTCTGAGACTGATATTACAACCAAGGACAATTCATGGATATAACCTAGAACCCCTGCTCAAATGGCTTCTCAGTATAAGAGTGGGTGTCAGGGGACAGGGGAAGGGGGACAGGGACTGTCTCTGACATGAACTCAGTGGCTGGCTCTTTGACACCCTCCCCCCCCCCCCGAGGAGGGAGCAGCCTTGTCAGGTCACAGAGGAAGACAATACAACCAGTCCTGATGAGACCTGATAAGTTAGAGTCAATGGAAAGGGAGGAGGAACTTCCCTATCCATAGACTTGGGGAGGGGCATTGGAGGAGATGAGGGAGGGTGGGATTGGGAGGGTATGAGGGAGGTGGCTACAGCTGGGAAACAAAGTGAATAAACTGTAATTTATAAATAAATAGGCACAAGCATACAATTCATTTTAATGATTTCCATTTTTTAAATTGAAGCCTTTCTTTTTTATCTGGCATCCCATCAAGCTGACAAAACTCAAACTTTGTACAAAAATCACATGCATGATCACAACATTGGTGTAAAGAAATAGCCACCATTCCTGTGTTATTCCCAGGCTGTGCTATATTCAGTGTCATAAGAAAGGGTGTGGTTTGGGTGCAAAGTGTTCATGAGAAGTTCTCTCTTTTCTTTAAGCTGGCATGGGAGAAAACCCTTGATCTGAACTCCCTCATGCTGGATGTTTGGGTATTAATGTCCCTGAAACTGCAAATGTTGAAAAAAATTCCTAGTAATGTTCCTCTGTCTATAAAAGACATAGATCTTTAAAGTAGTTATATTCTTAATTACATCACAGACACAGCAACTAACACTTTCTATATCTTTAGCTACTTTTCATCCTCTGAAAAATAGAATTTCTTAGGTATCTTTTCTCTTCATTCTCTTGTTTGTGTATAAAATCAATGAAGTTGTATTTTATTCATATGAAGACAGTCAAAATTTACATATAGTTTCTATACATAAATGCAGCAATATTTGAGAAGACATTTGATGTCAAGCTTTAAAGTAATCTTATGCATGACAATTAATGTGTTCTTCGCTGCTGCTCACTAATCAAGACTTAAAAATTCTAAGATGTCTTACAGTGGCCTTGGGTTAGTTTGAAAATAAGGTCCATGAATGTATTGTATTGTATTCAAAAGCTCCAGGTGGTTCTTAGTTTAGCTATAAGATTTCCATTAAAATCTCTACGAAAATTTGAGAAGGATCCCTTAGGTTTCTTTCTTTCTCTTTCTTTCTTTCTTTCTTTCTTTCTTTCTTTCTTTCTTTCTTTCTTTCTTTCTTTCTTTCTTTCTATCTATCTTTCTTTCCTTTTCTGACAGGAGAGAAAGAGTAATTCTTGTAAATTTTTGGATCACATTCAGCTCTGTAAATAACCAACTCTCCAAAAGAATGGGCTAGAGATATGGATTAGTTGATAAACACTTCTTTTGAAAGTATGTGGGTTTGAGTTATATCTCCGTGATCCATGTTAAAAAAGCCAGTTGTGCTGGTACATGCTTCTTATCCCAGAGCTGAAGAAATGGAGACAGGTGGATTTCTGTGACTTGCTGGCCAGCTACAACAGCCTAACTTGTGAGTTTCCAGGTAAATGAGGGATTATTTTTTAATCTTTTTTGGGGAAAGGGGGATTTGGAGGGGTGTTTCAACTTTGTGTAGTGCTGGCTTTCCTGGAACTCACTCTGTAGACCAGGCTGGCCTTGAACTCTGAGATCTGCCTGTCTCTGCCTCCCAAGTGCTAGGATTAAAAGTATATAATTTTATTTTATTTTTTGAAATAAAAGAAAATCATTTTAAAAGACTCTAAATAAATGACCTCTGAGGCTCACGTATATTTTTTTTCACTCTTCCACCTCCAAACCCCTTGCTTACCTTATACACTTCCTGTCTCTTTATTTACATACAGGGAAAGAGAAAGTTATAGAGGGAGAGAGGGAAAGCGAGAGAGAGAGAGAGAGAGAGAGAGAGAGAGAGAGAGAGAGAGAGAGAGAGAGAGAGAGAACAGATTACTGAAGAAATCAAATTCTTTCACTCAATTCTATTCTTGAATGACAATTTGGCCAAAGCTTTCTCTTTTTCTCTATTCTAAACTTCATGTAAGTTTAGTTGGTCCAAGATAATGCTCAGCAGATTTAGTGGGGGATTCTTGGACATTATATTTATTTTATCTCAAAGGATGAAATATTTTATAGTAGAAGCAAGTGTTTTAGAGAAAAGATAGCATCTTTTAAATATATAGAGGTTTTAGCTCACAGGATTTTGAGAACATAAGTTTCTTTTGGAAAGGAGTTGTTTGTATCACCAAAAGTAATAATAAACATTATTTGTTATATTAGATCAAATGTTTTGCCTAGATAAATAAATATAAAAGGCCATTACACACACAGGCACACACACACATACACACATAAAATAATGATAGGGAATTTATTTCCACTAATTTGAAATTTTGTTAGAAAATTTTGATTACCTTTCTTTCATTAATATTATTTATTTATGAGTTTTTGGGAAATAAAAATGAACACATGTAGGTATTTAATGTAGGATAAATTTTAAAACAATAAATGATGATGAAGATATTTTCAGCATATGAAAAAAAGAGCAGGGATGTTGAAATATCCGAACACCCAATCCTATGTGTTTTAATTATGTTCTCCAACAATTTAAAGAGGGAAAGAAAATTGCATTGTAATTTAGAGGTTTGTGAAATTTGAATTATGATCAAAGTACAATGAAAATAAAAATATGTAAGCACAAAAATGAACATTCTCTGTATCTTTGGAAATATGTTTAATAAGAAAGGCATGATGAAATAATGCTATGATTATACAAAGACACATTTTCAAAGACAGGGCCACTCTTTGTTGTGGTTTTTCCATACCTGCACTGGAACACTATAAAGCCTGTGAGCAGAGAGGGGCATTCATTCACCAGAACCTCACCTTCAACAACACACCAAGTCCTAAATCCCAGACACAATGAGCTACTATTATGGCAACTACTATGGTGGCCTTGGCTATGGCCTTGGTGGCTTCAGTGGTTTGGGTTATGGATATGGCTCCAGCTACGGCCTTGGAGGTTATGGTGGCTATGGTGGCTATGGTGGCTATGGTTACTTCCGCCCCTCTTTCTATGGCAGATACTGGTCCTCTGGATTTTACTGAAAAGATGGCCATCTGAGAAGGACTGTTTCCTCCAGAATCTATCACTGAAGTTGACTCTCCTCACCCTATTGGGCAGTCGGCAAGATTTATATTTTCTGAGTTGTTGCTAGGCATGTTATTTTAATAAATAGTTTTGTGAGCATTCTAAGCCTTGTTTTGCTTATGTTTATATTTCCAATCAGAATTTCATGCCTCTTTTGACATATCTGAATGATATACTTCATTGCAATATATTTTACAAAATAATTATATATTTCAGCACAAGAAGAAAATAAAACTTTAAGGTAAAAACTTTACTTGTCCTGACTTGATAATTATTCATTTTACATATTAATTGAAACATGACATTTGCCTCATAAATATTTATCACTAGTGGTTATCAAATGCATTTGAAAACAAGTAACATGCTTTCAGCTAGTAACTCCATATAGTCTCATATGCTGCTTTAGGTTTAAATCCAGGAGATTATTGTGTTGGTACATTTAGACTTTCTTAATTCATATTAGTATTTTAACACTTTGTCTATTTAATAATTAAAGGAAGCATACCTCATGATGCTGGTTTATAAGAGAATGAAAGATTTAGAGTATATTTGAACAAACAGAGGATTGTTCTTTGAGTTTCACAAGACAGAGTGCTTTATGCGTTACTGTTCCGTGTGTTGAGTGTCCTTATGAAACCGTGGCAGGGTGCCAAAAGATTGATGTCTGCTCCCTTCAGTGCACACCGCATGACCCTGTGTTAGATGAGATGACGAACTGCCAATTGTCTATGCTTGTGTTCTGTATTTCTTCTTGTTTGAACAGTACCATTTTCCTTCTCAGGTATCCTTTCCTTCGTATACTATAAATACTGATAATTGATTTTCAATCAAGATTCCTGAATAGTTTTTTCAAATAAATGTAGTATTTTTATTGGGTCCTCATCTTAACCTTGAGATGGACTGCAGAGTCCTTTAGATGGTTTCTTCCAGTATTAGACTGGTCACCAAGAACAGCACCCCTTCTTACTACTCTTAAATAAGCAACTATATTTCATTATGAATTCATTTCCTTAGTACAGCATTGAGCCAGAGTCTGATGCAGCTCAAGATAGCCCAGCTTTCCATGTTGCTGAGGAGAGACATGGCTCAGGGGCATCCTACCTTCACCACTCTGGTATTGTGCTTGCTGCTGTATCCCACCATGGCTGGCTATGGTATGACTTTCATTATACCTTTTATTGTATTGCACGTAGAATAAGAGTCTCTATTAATATCGGGGAATCATAAAAAGAAATCTCTTAACAGATTCATGAATAAACAGACTGTGACAACTTATATGACAGCGTAAACAAGAAGTTTGCTGGGGACGGCAGTCTCCTTCACCTGAGACACTGACCCTTCCGTGAGTTACAGAGCCGTTATTCACATAAAATTGAATTTAATCTGGCACAGAGATTTTAAATAGTAGATATTTCCAGAAAATAATGTATTTAAAAGCATGCCAGAAAACTCTTAAGAAATGCTTCACCTTGGCTTGATATCTCCTTAACACGGAGGAGTTACAAGCTTCTAATGCTGTAGGGCAGCAAGTGTATGTTTACAAGTTTTTAACCCAATGGAATTTTAGAAAACTTCTATTGTTTTTACTTCAAGAAAACAACAGTAAGATGTTGAGAACAAACTTATACTTCACAAAAAAATTGCAAAGTTAAAGTTAGGAATTTAAACAAATTAGAAAAAAAGGCAAAGCAAAAAAAAAAGACTACAAATACATTCTTAGAGAAAGAAAAGTATTCATTGAATAAAGAAGCTATTGAAGTTTAGGGTCAGTTTTGGATCACTGCATTCTACACACACACACACACACACACACACACACACACACACTATTTCTCTCTCTCCTCTCTCTCTGTCACACACACAAACACACACACACCCCTTAACATGTTTAGTTAAAACATATATTTTATATTGGAGCAATTCATTTCTTACTTACCTTTTTCATAAAGTTTTATTAAAATAGCCTCTTAAAACATACTCATTTTTGGTATATTTTGTTTCTGAATTATATGATAATGGTACATAACTATGACATATAGATATGGATATGATTAAATGCATGGATAAAATATATGATGATAAAATCAAAGTGAATAGTTTTTCTTCACATATCTCCTCAATTGTCTCTTTGTGGTGAGATGCTTTTGCTTTAAAATATATCTGAAAATAAAGTTAAATTTATAGTAAATAATAAGAATCTTTAGTTTGCCCGTTGATCTGTTAGACATCTGAACTTGCTGTTATATCTAACTGCATATTGTCCTGAATGTAATCTTGCATTCTTTGTCCTACCAGCCAGCTACTATTCTTTAAGGCCAAACTCATTCTACGAGGCCAGAGTCACCCTAATATCTAAACTACAAAGACCCCAAAAAAGAAAGAGAAATTCAGACTAATCTCGCTTATGAACATTGATGCAAGAATACTCAAGAAAATACTTGCAAAGATACTCTAAGATCACATTAAAGATAACATCCACTATGACCATGTAGGCTTCATCCCAGACATGCAGGAATGGTTCAACATATGAAAATCCATCAATGTAATCCACCACATAAACAAACTGAAAGAAAAACAAACAAACAAAAGAACCCCACATGATCATCTCCTTAGAAGCAGAAAAAGCATTTGACAAAACCCAATACCCATTCATGTTTAAAGTTTTGGAAAGATTAGGGATTCAAGACTCATACCTAAACATAGTAAAAGCAATAAACAATAAGCCTATAGCCAACATCAAACCACATGAAGAGAAACTTAAAATCAATCCTACTAAAACTTAAGGCACATATTTTAAAAGTGTCTCAAAGAAAATTACTGAAATTCAAATAAGAACTGCTGCATCTGCTCTGATCCATGGCAAAGGAGTCCCTAGTGAAAGCCCGTGCCCAAGCATGGCACAGAGAACAAAAAGGCAGGGCTGTCTAGGGAAGACATTATCTTGAAATTTTATGCAAACAGATTATCTGAGTTCTATGTCTTGGGAAAGGCAGACTGAGCTACATTTCCAGGGCTAATGATCAGAAAATGTTGTTGCTCCATTACCATAAAAAATTAGAAATTGTTATGCATCTGAGTGTAATTTTAATGAGTTTGATTTCAAATACTTTGCCTCTACATCAGTACAGTGATTGTCAAATGAATACACCTTTTGCATGCACTGCTACTGTGTTTTTCTGTAACTATATTTTGATCTAGTTTCTGCTTAAGTATTAATTACAGCTTCCAAAATCAATTATGCTTTTTCTTTAGTGGCCTGAGTTATGGCTGTGGTTTAAGTTATGGCCTTTTGAGGCTATGGTGGCTATGGCTACAGGTACTCTTGTCTCTCATTCAACAGAGGACACTTGTTTTGTAGGTTTTACTAAAAGTGTGACTGTGATCTGTGGTGATCAATTTCCTGATCCAGAGTCCATCACTCCTGCTGCATATACTCATTGCAGTGTGCTATGTGCATCGATTTTTCTTCAGATGTCCCAGTGGCACTCAGTTAGCATGCTGTAACTACAGATGTCTTCTTCATCTTTTCTGGGGTGTTTCTCAGCGTACTGTTTTAATAAACATTTTGTGAGCATTCTAAGATTTTATTCATTGGAATTTTGTGGAAAATATACGTCTTAGTCATAACTTAGACATATCTGAAACACATTCTTCTTTAAAATATTCTTCATCTTGTGATCTTTTATCCAGCATCTCTGACTTGATATTTTATACAAAAGATAAATAGATATCCTTAATTCCAATGACTACATTTAATCCTAATGTTTACGGTTATGTTCTGTAATTTTATATGCAATGGATAAAAACATGTTTAATAATATATCAATTGTCTCTTATAGTATAAGCTCAGAAAATGTCATTAGAATATTCTCCCTTTAAAATACAGTTTGTTTTATGAACTTTGTGACCAAGACTCATACATTCCCTTGCTGTACACTTTGTGCTAAGTGTGTCCCTCATCAAGTATCTTTTTATGAAACACTGAGAAAGTCATACAGGTTTGACTATTGATGCTTTTTGTCAGATTCTTTTTATTTGTCCTACAGAATTTTTTCTATTTGAAGTTAAAATAAATAGTTCCGAGCTAATTGTTTTAGAGCATGAGATTAAAAGGTCAAGTAATCACAGCTCTTTGTTCTATATCCATAAAGACACAGCCATCTGACATTGGTAAATCAAGAGACAACTTCAAAAATATTCCAGAGAGTCTTGAATACTAAGAACTACCATAGCAATATTTATGTGTATTATGGACAATTAGAAATAGTATAATGTGAAGACAAAATATGCTTAAAAGAAAATCATTAAAAAGCAACAAAATGATACTGAAGCAACCCTGATGTTTGCCACAGAGCTGTCTAGTAAAGATTTGCGATTAACACAATGTTTGCTATAGAAAGTGAGGGTGAAACATGAACCGCAACCAGGTAGAAGCAAATAATTTTATAAAGTAAGAAGAAAACAGGGTAATAACACATTTCTAGTTCATTATCAGAGACAAATATGGTGATGTGCTGAATGAGACAAACATGGTAATTGGAACTATGGTTGGGTGTTGGGATGGATTCTGACCAAGGTGGGCCATGTATTATGTGTTATTTAGTTGGTGAAATGGTTAAGTATTGCATCATCTACCTGGTTTAAAAAGGTAAAAACAAACAAACAAACAAACAAACAAACAAAAAAATCCCTCTAATTCCGCAGAAGTCAAACTAGATTTAAAAGTGTACCAGTTTGTGGGTGGAATTCATGTTTTAGCATGGGGAGAGAAGGCTTTACAGAGAACAGAGGGGCCTTTCAAAGTGAAGATGAAAGTCAAAAGTAAGCGAACAATTAAAGAGAACTCATTTAAACAGGATGGTTGTATCACATAAATCACTGTATAAAAACACTTAGACACTGAGCTTGGATCTGTTGCCATGTTTGCAGATAAGATGTGTGTTAAGTTTATCACAAAACAGTGATGGACATCTGAGCTGTTTCTAATTTCCAACTGTCTTGAAGAGAGTAGCAATGGACATGAATGAGCAAGTATTTCTTTAGTAAAACTTAGAGTCTTTTGGATGCATGCCCAAAAGTAGCTGGATCTATGATAAATATGATTTCTTTGTTTTTGCTTTTTCCTTAGTTGGTGTTTTTTGTGTGAAATTTCTTTTGTCTATAAATAACTTGAGAGAAATTGGGTAGATGGGGAGAGGATCTGGAAGGAGTTGAGGAAAAAGAATGTAATCAGACCATATTCTATAAAAATTTAAACATAAATTTTAAAAGGTTTACCACAACAATATGCAAAAATTCTAGTGAAGCCTTGTGCTATGCTCATGCTCTTCCTGAAAATGTACTTTCCTGTGATTTTAAACTAAACACATTCATATATGGGTATTTTACAATGTCATTCTACTCTATTTGTTCATTCAAAGAAGGCTGTCTTTAAAAAGAATCCAATCAGAAGTGAAATGGAGATAACACTGCAATGGTAATAGTTCCAGGATCTTTGAAGTAAAGGAGCTTGATATCCAACTCAGAGGTACAGATTGTCAGAGAATGATTTGACTGACTGTACAGCTAAAAAGAAGAAAAAAAAAGCTTAGTTTTGAGGATAAAAATAAAACTAAGTTCAAAGGAACAATGCCTTCTTTTATCTTAGAAGTATCTTTAATATGTGAAATGTAGCTTAATGGTATTGTTTTTCCAGCAAAGATGTATTTTCAAAGAAGAGGACATTCCTTTGTTGTGGTTCAACACACCTGCATTGAAACACTATAAAATCCCAAGAGCAGAAGGAGACATTCATTCTCCAGAACCTCATCTTCAACATCACACCAAGTCCTAAATCCCAGACACAATGAGCTACTATTATGGCAACTACTATGGGGGCCTTGGCTATGGCCTTGCTGGCTTCAGTGGTCTGGGGAATGGCTATAGCCTTGGGGGCTATGGTGGCTGTAGTGGCTATGGCTACTTCCGCCCCTCTTTCTATGGCAGATACTGGTCCTCTGGGTTTTACTGAAAGCATGACCATCTCATAGTCCCATTCAGAATCTATTACTCAACATAGATACTCACCCTACTGTGCTGAAGATTTCTCTTTTCTTCATTTTGTTATATTTCTCAGCATGTTACTCCAATAAACCTCTATTGTGAGCATTCTACATATTGTATCATTGATGTTTTTCTGACTGATGTTTTCCATTCCAAATTTTGGTGTATTGCATAACGTAGCTCTTTGATAGAAGTTTCTTCCATTGTGAGATTATAAGAATAGTACTTTATATATGAGCTTGTATAACTCTGGCCAGCATTTCCCTCTTTCCATGTGAGAAATGTTTAGCTATCTCTCTGTGTGTGTCTCTCTTTCTCTCTGTCTTTGTCTCATTCAGTATTCTGGAAAAAAAACATGCATAAACATCATTAATTCCTATGAATGCTTGAGCAATTGGTCTACATAAATTAAGAATCATCAGAGGTTGCTCGGAGCCTTTGCGGAGGAGGTAGGAGATGGAAAGCTTTGAGGGGCAGCAGTATATCAATAGGTACAGGTGGAGCAGTGACAGAGAAAGATGGTAGCAGCAGCCTCCTTTGGCTAAGAGTTTAGGCAGGCAACTCAGGAACAAGGTTGTAGTTGGCTTGATGATCAAACTTATGAGTTCAGAGTGAAGGTTCTGAGGACAGGTGAGTCATGACCAGCTTCTCTTGGGAAGAGGGATCCAGAGGATGTTGGATATAGACAATATTGCTATGGTATACAATCTTTCCAATATAATCTCAACTTTTTTTCTGAATGACCACTTCATCCTGTGAGCTGAAACCTGCCCCTTTATGGGAAACATTATTTTGATTAGCCAAAAGCCCAGTGGATTATCCTATAAGTTACTGTAGCCTTGAGTGATTCCTTCAGCTTCCGTGTTTATAACATCTGTCTGATCATGGTGCCCTATTGCCCCACTTATTTCCACCTAGTTTGGACAGAAAAGAAAGATAATGCCAAGCTTCAAAAGGTAGGAAACCATGAGGAAAGATGCAACTGCTTTAACTCTTTGTGAGAAGTGAAAACATTCTTTCTTAAAACCATATGAAACTTCCATACAATTTGTTCTGACACTGTCCATGAGATCCTAAAGTCAACAGCACATGCAGAATTGCTCTTAAATTCATAATTTCATGCAATTATTTGTAATATCAAATGCTATTCCCTCCAAGATGATTATGACCAGAGTAATGGGTTAGGACCTACTTGATTTACACAAGTATGTTAAAATAACTGAGGGGACTATACATTGTGAACCAGAGGAATTGCTACTACAATTCACCCTGATGAATTCAGTAGAACTCTGTTTCTCTGATGTGTCACAATATAATTTCAATTCACCCTGATGTTTTTGTATTTGCTAACTATTGTCACAAAAAATGCAAGATAACAAATCATTGTGGATTTTTTTTTAGCTTCAAACAAGCTTGTTATTGTTCTTCAAGCCTCAGGTTCACACAGCAACCTTAATGGTCCATATGTGTATGGTCAGCTATATGAGTCATTCAGGCTTTAGAGCATTTCGTTGGCTGATTTTTGATACACTAAAGTTATTTATTTCATTCATATTCACATACAGCCAGCAAGCCTTTAAATGAACTCATGGTGATGCTGATAAGAAATTAAAAACTCCATTTGTACAAATGTATGACAAAACTTTTCCTGGGGAGACGTTACCCAAAAGTGTACTCACCCCAGATAGAGAGCCCTCAACAGAATGAAAGTACAGATACCACCAAAATCCAAGAACTAATGAGCTTTATTAAGGTTACTTACAGGAGTATGAGTGAGGGGTTAGAAAGAACTCAAAGAGATCTGCAAGCCCCTGTCATGGTGCCAAAGCTAGGAACCTGGAGCACACTGCACAGACTACAGAAAACCCAACAGGTTAGAGTGTCCTTCTCAACTGACTCAGTTGGTCTGAAACTCTTCCATGCAGCTTCTTGGTTTCTGCTTCTTTCAAGAAGCTGGTCTATTCTGAGAGTCCTCTTTGAAGCTTCGCTGTCTGAGAGTGACTCTCATCAGCTTATTGACAATATGAGGACAGTAGGGTTATCTGAATCCGGTGAGTTTCGGGGACTTCTTGGAGTTGTTTTGAGTTGTTCATCTCCCAGATTAAAGAACTTCCCTGCAGGGTGATATTCTTTTTAATCTGAAGGAATCTGTGTACAACAAATAAAGAATTACAAAATGATGAAAATGCTTTTCAGTCAAACTTTGTGTGTGGTTTAGATAAAAAAGTCCCTCATAGGTTCACATATTATAACACTCGGGCCCTGTTGGTAGCACTGTGTGAGGATGTTACGAAACCTTAAGGCCATTGATGTAGGAAGTAAGTCACTAGATATGGGATTTGGGGATTTATAGATTCACCCTCCTCTCTCCCTCTGTGTCTCTTCTTCCTGTATTGTTATAAAATGTAATTGTCCAGCTTCTTTGTCTTGCCACCTAGTCATACCTTTGCATCCATTATAGATTCTCTATTGCCCTGGATCCTTAAACCAAAATAAACTATTTCTTAGTGTGTTGTTGGTGATGGTATTTTATCACAGCAATGGAAAGGAACTAATGTAGTGCACTTGGGTACTTGTAACTTGTATGAGTCATAGAATGTTTCATCATAACTGGAAACATCCCAAAGCCATCTGTGTTATAAAACAACAAATTTATCTTCAGTATTCTTTCCAAAGGTTTTCTGTGCTGGATATACTTGCATCTTTCTTGGTCTCACACTTTAGAATGAGTTGAAACACCCCATAGCTCTCCTCTTTTCTTTTGAATTTTCACTGTGATACAGCTTTGGTTTAAATAGTCTCCAGAACTTCAAGTTTTGGATACCCTTGCACAACATTGCTCTTCCTCCTCTAAAATCTACTAGTGAAATACTAAAACTAAATGAGTTTTTTTGAATGTATTTTCACTTTAAACTTATGTGTGCATAACATCATTCATACACACACAAACACACAGAAGCATGCATATACAAGTTGATATATGTGTGTACACACATAACTAAAATGAAACAACAGGCTTTCATGAAGCCATCATTTTTCTATCTTAAAATATGACAACCATCTTTTACTTAATAAAAATTCAATAGTGATTGAACCTATAATTTTTAATAGAAATAATCCAGAGAAGTATTGTATAAATAAACAAAGTGTAAAACAATTTAGTAGGATGCTAGAAGCACAAAATAAGACTTCAGATAAAACTGCAGTTTCCCAAACACTTGACTGTTCCTTCTGGATAGAATGAATTCTTTATGGGGAAGGGAAGTTGGGGCATGTTAAAATAGTACTTTAGTATAATTTATTACAATCTGACTTGGTAACATAGAGGGAAATAGAATGTCCCTTAATATAACTCATGTACAACAGAATAATCAAGTGTTTCTTCTGAATAAATTTGGCTTTTTGTCAAACTCACAGAAGTATGTATACTATTTTCATTATTTGTATATAATATATTGAAAATTTAAAAGTAAGAAAATAAGATAATTGGCAAAAATTGTAACTTTATCTTAGCTAAGTTGAAAGAAATATCAGTTGTTCAATCACAATCTCAAGTATCTTCAGGGATAAGCTGCAAGGAATTTGAATACTGCATTTTAAATGTAGAAATGTGTAATCGTTAACTCTGAAAGTATGATTTAATTATCCATGCTGTGGCCTATAGTAGTAACTGTAAAATAATTCAAATTCAAAGAAAAATTTGGCTTCATTCATGGTTAAAACTCCCCTTAGGTAATAAATAAATAAATAAAATAAAACATGGGCTAACAGTATTGATTTACACCAGAAATTTATCACCAAAACACTTGAAGTTCTTGTGGTCTGATGTGTCATGCATCTCCAATAGAAATGAAGGTAAGCACTCTGGTTTGGGGCAGTTTTCACTCTTAGGACTTTTTGTTCACTCCTGAGTCAAATCTTTAACCACGAATGTAGTGAACTATGGTGTTCACTGTTGTAGTGACCATGGTGCTGGCTGCAGCTGTAGTCTTGTGGCTATTGTGACAATGCACACTGCTCATATTTATTTTTTCTATTGGTGAACCACCCTGTATATTGTACAGATCAGTCTGTCAAACTCCTACAATCTCATTGTTATGTATCACACTGACCTCAGGTTCTACATTATTATTTTTATGATATTTTAAGGGTTTTTTGCGGCATTGTTACACTTGAGCCTCAGTGCCCATGTGCCTCCTATGTGATTCCATTGTATGAAGCACCATATATGACTAAGTTTTATGTTTTATGCATTTGGGGAGGGAGAAGATCACACAATAGTAACTAAGCATCATGTGCCATAGAGAGACAAAATGGACGCTGTGACCTATGATTGCGTTCTGCTCAGAAATTATGCAGTAAGGAAGAGAACTTTAATAGAACTGAGCTCAATTCTGGTCCTTGCAGGGGTATCCAGCCATTTTAGAGGAAACAGAGATACAGTGTGCCAGCCAGGAGGGCTCAAGCCATCAGGAAAATGGATAATGACTGAGTGGGAAGGAGGTTAGTCTACAAGATTATACCATCTGGATTTGGTCAATGTTACCTAGAATAGAAACAGGCTTCTCTTAGCTCTTGGGAAAGACAGCATTTGGTGGTTTGAAGAAGGCATACAAAGAAATTAAGACCTTCCTTTTAATGGGAGATCAGGAGGCAAAAACATCATCTTTTAAAATGAAACAGGGAAAGTCCTAGAGAAGAGTGTTCTGTGCTACAAAAGATCTATCTAAAGAGAGCAGAGGAAGGGATTAAATTCATTGTGTTTTTTTTTTCAAAGTATTTGTTTCTATGAACCAAGGTCATGTATCCATGGTGAAGTCTTGTTGAAACAAACAGTAAATACATTTAGCACTATTGTTTGTTGTTGTTGTTGTTGTTTTGCTTTCAGAGGAAAACAATGAGGGATAAGGGTTGCACTTTTGTCAGCCAAGGATGAGTCTGACTTCAAAAGAGAACTCATGCATCCATTTTAAAGTCTGCCCATTCATGCTTTCTCATCTGTACACCCAAGGATAGGGAATGTGTGCTTTTTAATTTAAGTGACCAGTCACAGGCTTTCTTAGCTGTGTTTGCTTTCTTAGCTGCATGCCCAGTGATGGGGTTTTGTGCTCTTTAATGAGTTCCAGACAGAAATAAAAAAACAGGATCTTTTGACAGCTCTTATGAGTCTTCTCAGATTGCATTATTAGGAAAATGTTCTACTAGGGACATTGTCCCAACTTTGTAACCTGGACTTCTTCAGTGCAGTGACTTATGTCACTTAATGCACTGAACTCTTTAGTATGTATAGCAAAAGTCTTTCCTTTTTACTAATTTTAAATGACATTCCTGCCTGCCATGATCTTTAAATTGCATTTTGAAATGTTTTAAATTAAACATATTTTTCATCTTTATTCTCTATAACTGCCTTCTACAAAGAATAAGAGATTATGATAGAGTAAAACACATCTTTCCCTTCATAGGTGTTCCTAGAGTTTCTTTTTATTTTCTTTTATGTAACATTTTTCATCATCCAACATATATTTACTTTTCATGTCTCTCAAATTACAGACTGGTTTGCTCAATAGATGGACACAAGCCTTTTATTGTCTGGATGTGATTCCTTCTTACTCATGCTTGGATACAATTTAATTAATACTTTTTTTTTCAAAAAGCATTCACACTCTGTCATCTACACAAAGAAAATATATTCAACATTTTACCTGTGTCTTCATAATAAAAATATATTGAAATAGTACCATATAGCAGTCATTTCAAAATCTCCTCAATGTAAAAGACATTTTCCTAGTTATTCTCATTCATCATAGAGACAATAAGAACTACTGAGATTACCAAAATAAATGAACAAAATTTTATTCCCATGAGGACAATTACATACCTTGGCAATTTTGAAAAGAAGTATAGATGAGCACTGTCAGATTTAGTTTGATGATTCTTAAATGTAACTCCAAATAGAAACTCACAACAAAAGATATAAAAGAAGCTAAATACAGGTATCTGTGAAATAAGAGGGAAAAACAAAAGTACATTCTTAGAGCAGTTTTTTTGCAACGATGCTGATTCCATGTATGAACAGTGTATTTTGTCTTCTTACAGAACACTGTGTTCTGATAAGTGAGTCTTACTTGATCCACTTATGTGAAAGATGTAATTTTATAAAAAGTCATAGTATATTTGAAAAGTTATTAAATAGGACATCTTTTTCTTTCTTCTCATGGGTCGGAAGAAAATAAAGATATTAATTATTAAATATATAGAAATACTGCAATATTCAAATTAGACAATTCATTTTTAAATGGAAAATTCAAAGTTATCTTCATCATTTGTAGGTCATTTTATTTCATAAGTAAATAGACTTAAATCCACTCTGCAGACGAAGAAAATATCATTATTATAATATGATGTGCATCTCTAATTTCATTATCTATTGCATTATATTCAGCTTTTATGAAGAATGTATAAAGCATTCCTCATTTAAGAAAAACATATCCTGGTGGAACAAAATAGTTATCTGAACCAAGATGAATTATGCCATAAATAGAATTAATAAACAAGAAGTGGAGAAACCTATGGTTAATGTGTTAAATATTTCATAAAAATAGATTTAGTATGAATAGAAATGACTTATCAAGGAAGAGAAGGCAAACTATAAGACAGAGTATATACAATGTTATAGGAAAAGAAGCTAGCAAAACATTTGAAGCATTTGAGTCCTTTACATACATTAACAGAATAATAAGCAAACAGCAGAATTCTTGATCATTAAGGTTCAGTGGCTGAAATAAGATGTAAAGAAAAATCAATTGCACAGATATACAAAGCTGAAGAATAGAGGGGCAAAATTGAAATATGTGATAAGCTCATTAGGAATATAAATCAATCCATTAATTGAAGCTCAATGTAGATTGGCCAAGAATATATATTGTAAACTCTACCAACTAAAAATTAAAATAAGAAAAATTATTCTTGGTATGTTGTCTTGGTTCGTTTTCTTGTTGCTATGATCAAATGCCCAATGAGAAGCAAAGTCAAGGACAGAAAGCTTGATTGGCAGTCCAAGTCTTAAGTCCATCCCTGTGGGTAAGACAGGAGTTTAGGGCAGCTGGTCACATTGCATCTGCAGGCAAGACCAATGCAAGTGCGGTCTGGGATTCTAGCCTAAGGAATGATACCACACACAATGGGTAAATCATTTGACCCCAGTTAAACTAATACAGATAAAACCTCATAAGAATGCTTATTCCTCAAGTGAGTCCAGACCTCATCAAGCTGACAGGTGAGACTGACCACAACATACATTTTCTAGGAAACACTAGAGAATTCCATAGAAAACAGACATTGATCTGAGTTGGAGTGATGTTTCTGACCACTGTGTAAAGAGTGCTCTTGTGTTTTTCAAATGTACCCACAGAGAGCTGAGTAGAGACCCAATAGATATGGTATTGTTAACCTGTATCATATTTTGTAATCCCACCTTCTGATTGGTTAAGTAAAGAACTGAATGGCCTATAGCGAAGGCAAGAGAGGAAAGTGGGACTTTCCTGGAGAGACAGGAACTTTGAGAAAGATCTAAGACAGGAAGATTTGTGTATGAGGCTCAGAGGATTCAGGCATATGAAACTGAGGAGAGATAAAGAACCACCTTGCAGAACATAGGTTAAAGAGCTAATTGGGAACAACAGTAAGCTAGGACCTACTATTATAAGTAATAGCTTCATTATTTACATTGTCATTATTCAGAGCTGGTGCAGAACATAGAAATTCAGTACAGTTTTAGATCAGGGTTCTCCCATAGACTACGGTTTGCCAACTCTGTTAAGCAAGAAAGTGTTGTAAACTTTTTTTTTTACTCCACTAATACTGATACTTCAAATCGACTTTAGAGCAGTACTACATATTTGAGATTTTATTGTGGTTTTACAACATGCAATTGAAATTTCCCTTAGTTTGAAAGGTGATTTTTCATTTCTGTTCTTATATCTGTTAAAATTGTGTTCTACCTGATGGATGTAGTGTATATATGACTATGTTTGTTCAGAAACCCACTGTTTTGTGTGGATGTGGGTGTGGTGTGAGTAGAAACCCAGGCCGCAACATCTTTGTGAAAGTCAGAGGACAACTTGTAGGACTTGCTTCTCTCCTTCTACTGTGTGACCCCTGAGCATTGAATTCTGATTATCAGGTATGGTAGCAAACAGCACTACCCACTGAGCAACCAGATCTAAAAAAATTATGTCATCACCATTATTAGTACTCTTATTACTATAATTAGCTTATAAGCAAGATAATTAGTCACAAATTGTCTTTTCAGTGACTTCACACACTGTAGTGTTGAGGTCCATGTTTCCAAACTCTTAAGAGGGCTTCTTAAGGCTGCAGTGACTTCTATTATTCCTTTCTCTTTAACACATCTAGAGACTCTTTTCATCAGTTTTCAGTTCTTTTGACCACCAAGCTGTGTATTTTATTATCTAGATTTCTAGGAACTGCAGGAGCTCCTTAATGTCATCCTCAACTACATCCAGGTTAGATATGTGCGATATCTGCTCCAGACGTTGTTTTCAGCCTCCTCATGCTTGGCAACTCCTCTGAATGTGTGAACAGATTTCTTGAATGTTTTCTCCTAGATGTCACTTAAACACTTCTTGGTGACATCACCTCAGCCCCAAGCACATATTTGTTGTAGTCTCAGATGTTGCAATTCTCCCTATATTGCATCACATTTCCTTCAGTGATAGGAACAGCCTACCAAATGGCCCACCTCAGAGAGTAGATCTTAATGCCTGCTATTGCTGAAAACACCACACAGTTAGGACACAGAGAGAAATCATGCCTGGTACTGAAAACTTAGCCAACTTTCTGGAGCTAGTGCAGTCATGGATCTTAGAAAAGGCTAACCTAGTTCCCCAGCAAATTCCTAAATCTTATATTTATACTCATAGATAAGTGCAGCTACTACCACACATCAAAGAAGCTACTCTTTATAGTAAATTATGAACATCACAGAACATGACATATAACTGAACAGAGTGCAGAGATCAACAGAGCATGGGGTGCCCAGCCTCCCAATGGATACATGTATATCACAGTGACTACATCTGTGTCTCAAAGAACAACACCGAAGAGTGGGTAGAAAGATTAGAAGAGCCAGAATGCCAGGAAGTCTGCTGTGAAGTTGTGTCTCCTAGGAATGACAGCATAAACAAAACAAGAACAATGGCAATATCATTGTACATGTTGATATGGAAGGGGCTGAGTGCACAGAGTGCATGGCTAGACAAAGAACTACAGCAACCAATGATTGCTAGGAGGAGGGAAATTAGCTTCCTCCAGGGGTGAGCTCACTTACAGGTTTTCAAATGGTCAGCATTTAAGCCATATGTACACAAGAAAAAAACAGACTAACCATGTTGTGTTTATTTGTTTGCACTTGTGCACACGTACATATATATTTATACCAGTAATAAAAAAGACACTCAATTTGAGAGTGGGAAGACATAGAAGTGCTTCAAGTGAGGGTAGCTGGGGGATGATGGAGGTATAAAAGGGAAGGGGAAATTTATGTACTTATTATCATTAGAAAATATTAAAATAATGTCACCGCCAATTTTTGTTTGGCTATGATTATTTTGGTGCTGAGAGGGATATGGTCATGCACATGGCCTTTAATCTAGGTCATTCAAAATTTCTCTATCTGTGGATTTAGTCCTTCTCAAACTTTCTTAATATCATCTTCAATAAAGCAATTTTTCATCATTTCTTCTTATTTGCTGTTATTATTCAAGATTGTCACTATAGTGAAATTAGAAATGGGTGATGGGCAATAACCATCACAGGTATTTCACCTCTGTAGTCCCTAATGATTTTAAATGTTGTTTCATAGCCAGTCATATTATGGTCACCTACTGACAACACAGGCAGGGATTCCATATGCTCAGAGGCCATAATAAACAAAATAACACAAAGTTAGAAAAAGCACTGGAGTAAAAGAATGATGCAACCAAAGAGCCACAAGTTTCATGTCGCTGCTGCTGATATCACAGGGCACACTCTTTTAGTATAGACATTTTGGACAAGTTGAATGGCTTTCTAAACTGAGGACAAAATTATTGAAAGGTAAATCAATAAATGTATGAGGTAGTCATTTTCTCATTATCAGGCCTTTCATGTTGCACATAATCATGTGGCAATATTTTTTATGGGGCTGGAAGTGCAGGGAAGTTGCTCACCAGCCTCCCAACATGATACAAACAGAAGGGCAATATGCCATGTCAGGATGTTTTCTTGGTTTGAAATCACCAGCTTATAGGAAGAATCTATAGGCACCTGTTGCCACTGTGGTTCCTTAAGGACTAAAATGTTAACAGATACAACATTAGTGAAAAGAGAATAATTCCATTCAGTGAAAGAGAAATAACAAGGAAAGGACTGAGCTGAGACACACCTGAGATGATTCAATGACAGAGACATAGATGCTCTGAAGCCTGGTCCAGAGCTGACTGGGAGACTGTCACACCTGAATTTACAGAGTCACCAATACTCCTCATGATGGAAAGAAGAGGTTTCATAGAAAGCAAGCTCAGCAGGCAAATCAAATTAAAAATGTAAGCCTCTGTAATTAAATCAAATTAAGAATGTAACCCTCATCTAATTAAGATAATAGTTTAAATGCATTTTTGTTCTACTTTATTTTTTAGAAGTCTCAGGTTTGAATGAACTTCAAGTATGTCAAAATGACTTGGTTCTTGCACACTAGGCAAGGCTAAATGTCTCTTGCCAGATACTAGTCACAAACCCTCATTGTCAGAGGTCAGGAGCCTCAGCTGAGTCCACAGTGTACCCCTGCAGTTCAGACTGTGTTTCCAGAACACCCTCCTAATCCAAACAAGACTTGACATTGGCTTATGTATTCAACATGTGCACGGTGACTTTGCTTGTGAAAAATAAGCAAAGCATAACTCGTGTATTTCTGACTCCTGGGAAAAGACATCACTGAGCTCTTTTATTTTTTTTTCCTTTTTCAGTTTTATTCACTACACATCTTGTTGGTAACCCTATTCTTCCTTCCCTGCCAATCCCTTTCCCTCTGCCTCTTGCCTGATCCTCAGAAAAGAGGAGCTCCATTTCCCATCCATCCAGCTCATCAAGTTGCATCAGAGCTGAACAAGCCCTCTTCCTTTTTGGCCTGGCCAGTCAGTCCCACTAGAGGGAAGTGATTGAAAAGCTGGCAAGTGAGTCCCTGTCTGACACAGTCCCCATTTCCCTTATTCGAGGACCCACTTGAAGCCTAAGCTGCTCATCTGCTATATCTTTGTAGGGAGGGTTGGTCCAGTTCATGCAGGGTCCTTGGTTGATGCCCCAGTCTCAGCAAGCCCCTGTGAGCTGTGGCTAGATGGCTCTTTTGGTCTTCTTGTGGCGCTCCTGTCACCTCTAGGTCATTTTTTTTCTTTCCTCTCACTTTTCCACAAGACCCCCTATGCATCACCCAAGGTTTGGCTGTGAATCTCAACCTCTGTTTTGAGGTACTGCTAGATATGCTCTCTAAGAAAAAATCTTAGGCTCCTGTCTGCAAGCTTCGCAGAGTATCATTCAGTGTCAGAAGTTGTCACTCTCCGACAGGGTCGGTCATTGGTTGGGACAAGGCAATCCCTCAATATCCGCTCTATCTTTATCTCTGCACATTTTGTAGCATGGGGAATTTTTGGGTCAAAATTTTTTGCAGGTTGGTTGGTGTTTCCCTCCCTCTACCAGAAGACTAGTCTAGTTATAGGGTGTCCTCTTCAGTGTCTATGGCCTCTGCTACTCGGAATCACTGCTTGAATTCCCCTCATATCCTCCCTGGAGCCCACCCTGAGTTTGGCACAGATTCATGTGAATCTGTTGGTTTTCTAATGAAGTCTTTCATTCTGTAATAGGTTCCCAGAACTCTATTATTGATGGCCTTAGAAGTATCAGTGTGCACATTGAAACTCTGAATTCTACATGAAACAAAGATTTATCCATCAAATTACTAATGACTTCACAGCTCTTTGAATTTGTGTTATGTTAGCTAATTTTATAGTACTTGAGATCCCCAATAACATTACCAATATGTTCCTGTCTTTGAACAGAAGTAACGGCAATATTGATTCTTGCTTCCAAAAGTGTTCTACACCTTTTCCCTGTCTTTAGTGTGAAATGTAGCAAATGGGAAAATTACTGTATTAAGAAAATTCTGTTTTGTATGTTAGCAGATTTAGGAAGATATTTAATAAAAATTGACTCTCTGCTATGTTTGTTAGAATATATTACTGATATTTTCAAGAATATTATTATATTTATTCTATATAGAGCATCAAAGATAAACCACATTATCACTGAAGGTGTCAAATAATCTTTGGTTTCAAACTTCATTTTTGTACACTGAGTTATTCTAGCATTAATTTCAGAGACTGGCTGATGTTACTTTGGGAAATAGGTGACCCGTGGAATGAGTATGTGTGTGATGTGGCACTTTCTTCAGACCTAGAAATGACATCGGGTTGGTGCTTTTAGAAACTGCTTTTTCACTTAATTTTCTACTGGAAGGTACTGGACACTGCGTCTTTAGTATGGAGTCAGGACCTAAGATTGTTGAGAGAACGATCATTAGAAAAGAAAAAAAAAAAACACTAGGGTCTCTAAGGTCTCATTTTATCTAATCCATCCCCCACTTATAGAAGCAGAGAAGATGAATTATGCACTTTACAAGCTTGTTGGCATAAGATTTAGGAGCTGTCGGGGTACGTACAGCTGTTCAATAGTAATTTAGAGTTATTCCATAAATATCGGATATGTTACCACAACAGTTATTTCTCCTTTCACTCTCAAGATAGTAATTTTTCATCTGAAATTTCTGTGGTATATTTTATATTGGGAAATAGCTCTATAATCATTTTCCATTAAATGTGTTTAATGTGGCATTGCAATGTGGTCCTAACTTTAGTCATATATCTTATTGTTCATCCCTATTATAGCATTTGGGATGAAGGCAGTTGTTTTTCTTATGAGGATACAATTTATTCTTATTAAGTCAATGAAAAATAAATATCATAGCTAAAGTTCAAGAGACAGAAATCTACAGCTGGTCTTTCCCAGTGGTTCATTTACTGACTTCCAGCCCCTGAAAACCTATTAATCATCTCCAAAGGTAGTCACAGGCATTTAATAAAATGCAATACTTGCTAAAGTCTTCATGCAAATTATATTGGTATGAGCTCTAGATCATAGCAATTGTTTTTGAATTTTATAACCCTTGATTCCTAGTTATAGTCTCAACATTAATTAAGTTGGCCATATGACTTCTAGTTCATACCAATATCATTCTAAAACATTGTAAGGAAATGTATATCAAGCAGCTACATGAAGATTCATACTGTATCACTGAACTAAAATCTAGAAGTCTAAAGGACTCATATTACTTTCATTTCATAAGTTCTGAAGCAACCTAACTTTAAAATGTTTATGGAATGCCTAGGATCTGTCATATGAGTTTGAAAATAATACGTTGCTAAATTAGTAGCACTAAAGTTAGGGGGCAAGCCAAAGTTATCTGAGATGGGCAGATCATGAACTACACTGACAAAGGGAGAGAAATCAAGGCAGACTGAAGCAGAGATAGACAATCGCACTAGCTGAAGTAACTGAAAGGAAGCCAAGGGAAATTGCAAGGTGCCAGCATCCTTTTACCTCCATGTTCCTGGCAAGCTCTGGGAGACAAGGCAGGAGAAAGGAAGCCGAGGGAATAATGAAAACGGAAGGCTCACATGCACAGATGAGGAAATCAGTTGAGCAGGTAAAACATGTAGGGAGGTACAACCTGAAATTTTAACAGTTGGAAATAAAATATAGGCTGACTCTGATAAGCTTGCCTAGAGGAAAATTTTCACACTCTCAGTTTCTGAAATTACTTTTTTTTTTCCACAGCCAAAAGATCTGATGTTGGCGTGAAATAAAACTATTACGAAGGTTATTGTGCTTTACAACGCAAAATTGACACATTTTTCTTCTTGTGATTCTAAGTCTAAAGTACAGATCAGATGATGGAATCTTTGTGAATTAGAATTATAAAGCACAAATCAAGGCATTTTAAAAAGTGTTTCTCTTGATAAATAGGTTTGCTCTGTGATAAGTGTAGATCTGTGTGCTGAACAAATAGCCATGGATATAGTTGGAGATGAAGTTATCAATTTGAGAGGTGACAGAGCAGGAAAAAAATGCCTAATTATATATCAAAATATCCCTACCACATAGCGATGATGTAATACCCTTGGTAATGAGGCATTTTATTAAGTGTTTGAAGTGTGTGTATACTGGCTATTCAACCGTTTCTTCTGGTAAAAGCAAAACAATAAGCTCAAGCATATTCTAAATAGAACATTATGCAATCAAGCATTTTAATAAGAATGAGAGCCTCTCTCTGTGTGTCAGGAATCAGCAGAGAAATGAGTTACTCCATTGCTAGTACCATCGACAGTGACACAAACGAAGGGTATGTGCCTGAAGTGTCACCTGCTCCAACCAGAGTATAAAAACCTCCTCTGCACAGGCTAACACTCACACTCAAGATCTTTCCTTGAACAACAAACCAGATCTACCACTCTTGACACCATGAGCTACTACAGCAGCTACTATGGAGGCCTGGGTCGTGGCTACCGAGGCTTTGGGAACCTGGGTTATGGCTGTGGCTGTAGTTTTGGAGGCTATGGATATGGCTCTGGCTATGGAGGATATGGCTATGGCTATCGCCACCCATTTTACTATGGAGGGTATGGATTCTCCCGTTTCTACTGAAATGCTTTCCCAAAGAACCAACATCTCGAAGATAAAAACATTTACCGAAACTCAAATGAGGACTAAGTTAAACAAACATACTGTAACCAGCTCAAGAAGAATATGATTTAACATCTAAGACTTTGAGAATGTTTGCTATCATACAGTTCCTTCATCTTATGCTCTTTTATTTCTCTTCTTTCATTTCTTAACATAGACTCTTTTTGATCTCTTGCAATAAATTATCCTAACTTATAACTGCGTTTGTGGCTCCTATGTTAATGCACTTTTTAAATATGCTTAGTAACATAGTTGGCAGATTTTTCTCAGAGTTTACACTAGCATCAGCCTAGCTAGGAAAACACTTATAAAATATAAAATGGGGGCCAGAGAGATGTCTCTTGTATGATGTGAATGAGTTCAGTGTGCAACTGTTGAGATCTGACTTTAAATCAGTAGGACATGCATAAAAGCCTGGTACAGCAGCACACACCTGTAGTTACAGTGATGGGGTTAGGGATAGGTTGAACAGAGGCTCTAGAGCATGGATTCTCAACCCGTGGATCATGAACAGTTTGAGGGGTCAAATGACAGTTTCATAGAGGTTGTCTAAAGCAACTGGAGAACACAGATATTCACATTATGTTTCATAAAAATAGCAAGACTATAGTTATGAAGTAGAAACAAATATAATTTTATGGTTGCGGGTCACCACAACATGAGGAATTATATTAAAGGGTCACAACACTAGGAAGGTTGAAAAGGACTGCTCTAGAGCTTACTGGCCAGCCTACCTAGCCAAACTAAGCCAAACCAATCCAAACCAAACCAAACCAAGCCAACACAAACCAAACCAAACAAAAGAAGGTAGGGCAAGCTTTTGTAAGAAATCTTGTTTCAAGACAATAAGGCAGAGAGTATAACTGCCAAAGTCTTCTTTTGGCCTCTGCACATGTGCATGTGAGCAAATACCCCATACCAAATAGACACACACATACACACTAAATGATTCATGTCATAGTAGCATTGTGCTGTTGAACTCAGTTGTCTGTGAAGAAAGTGAAACACTCTACATACTAGCCCACTGTATAATGTGATGATTATGTATACACATAATCTCACCAATAAACCATGGCACCAAATTCAAAGCAATGTTAAGAGCATATTTGTATTCATTCTTTGATATTTTCTGACAATGCATTTTGATCATATTGATTTCAACTAGTTCTGCTAAATCCTCGTAGACCCTTCCCATCTCCATAATCCCCAACTTTGTGCCATCGTTTTTTTTTTTTAAATAACTCCTACACTGCAATATTTGTGTTGTCCACCTACTTTGGGAACGGAGCCTGTACAGCCTACCAAGAACCAGATCCTTAAAGAGCAATAATTCCTCTTCCTGAGAAACTATCAACTATGCATACATAGCTCCCCTGCAAGAACTCTAAGCTCATGATCTCCTTAATCTTCATTATAGAATAATGATTAGCATAATCTTGTGGAGGTAATAACAGATATTGGCAAGTCATGCATTTGAGGGTCTTGTCGTGTTCACAGCATACTGTTTCTAATTCTCCTTGACCTCTCGCTCTTACAATATTTATACTCACTTTTCACCTTAGACTTGTAGTGGGGACTGTGGTATGAATGTCATGTTTCTGGGTGAGCCCCTCCTTTGACAATTTCTCTGCACCTGGACCAGTTGTCAATTCCTACACTGACCACAATCCACTGCACAAAGAAACTTCTCTGATGAGGTATGAAAGCTATACTAATCTACTTATATTAGAGAAATACAAATTTAGATGGAAGTTTGATCCATTTAGCAGTAAGTAGTAGGTTCTTCCTTAGGACATGTGAAGTCTCCAACAATGAATTGTTCTCTAGATTTATAGTACACAAGTTTGTGCTTCCTGCTGTGGAATCAGTTTTAATCCTATCATAAAGTTGTTGCCTTCCCCTGTAACACTTGTGTCCCTTATAGCACCCATCAGTATAATTTGCCACACCAGTGATTATTACAGTTTACAGTGTTCATAAATGGGTAAGACTGTGGTGGTCTGTATAGAACCTTCCACTACTATGAGATCTAGCCAGCATGCAGAAAACTTCCTGGCCAGAGCCAACTAGATGTCTCCATGTGCTGTGATCAATGTGTGCAATAGGCTTTTAGAATCAAACTGTGCAATCAAGAGCACTGACAACAGCAATAGGTTGTTTGGGAGATCCTCAGGGCACTTTGAAAGAGCATTTGCTATTCCTAGCACAATAGCGTTTTATCAAATTTATTCCAACATTTGTCAGATCACATTGACTTAAGATTGAATTAACGTAGGACACATTAATTCTGTAGGACACAGGACACATTTCTTCTCTGAGAAAAGATTTCACTCGCCTTAGATGAAATGAATCATGGGATCATCAGTCCCTAATGAAGAAAAACTTGGCAAGATGATATCTGCTCTGTCTAGAGATACCTGGCAGTGTCTGAGGAAAGGGGAGGGGAAGACAGTAAGCTTGACTATATTTGGTTTCATGGTGTGAATATTTTCACTCTTAGAATATTCACTGCAGAGAATGAGGATCCAGACAGTCCTGATGAGACTTGATAGGCTAGGGTAAGATAGTAGAGGAGGAGGACTTCCCCTATCAGTGGACTAGGGGAGGGACATAGAGGGAGAAGAGGGAAGGAGGGTAGGACCAGGAGGAGATGAGGGAGGGGGCCACAGCCGAGATACAAAATGAATAAGTTATAATAAATAGTAACAATAAAGAAAAATAAAAAAGGGAATTCACACTCATTATGTTGATTTGGGAATAAAAATCTGTCCAGTGTACTGGCTTTCTCAACTGTTGCACTCCCTGAGTCTCAGAACCAAGGGGTGCTAATGTCAGCCCACTGAAACGAAGGAACAACAAATTGACATGAAACTAAAGGTTGCCATACTTGTGGTCACATGGTCACAGCCCCACAGTTGTTAGTTGCAGGTTTCCACTGAAGTAAACAACCTAGGGGAAGCAGACCAAAGTAATCCACAGCCAAGCAGGAGAAATAAGTTGCTGATCAGGAAGGAGAGTCGCTACATAAAAAACAAAAACAAACAAACAAACAAACAGGCTCCAGGAGAGACAGCACATATGGAGGAGGCTGAATGTTCTCAGCTTTTCATGCACACCTGCACAGTCACAGAGGGCACTGACCAGAGTCTTACTCCCACCACCTTGCATCCATCACCTCCACCCCAGAGTTCAGAGAAAATGCACTGAGGCAGGACAGTGCCTGCCATTTGTTCAAACCAGGCACCCAGGGTAACTGTATTGCACAATAGAAATACATCATCTTGGAAAAAGAAAACTAACTCTTGCAAGTTTTCCTCTGATTTTTACTCACTGATATGACAGGTGCTCTCTCTCTCTCTCTCTCTCTCTCTCTCTCTCTCTTTCCTTCCCCCTTCTCTCTCCTATAAATTATGTAGGAGAGAAGGATGGGGAAAGAAGAGAGGGAGAGTGGGACCTGAGGGGGCTACAATTGGGATATAAAGTGAATAAATTATAAAAAATAAAAAATGATGTAGTATCAAAATTTAAAAATATCAATGTATTGAGTAGACATATTTTAAAGTGGGCAACGTTGCAAACTCAGTGAAAATGAAGAAAATACTTGATCATGAAATTCCAAAAATGGGATATTCAAACAGATATTACTCAACTGCTAAAAACAATGACATCATTAAATTTGCAGGCAAATGAATGGAACTAGAAAAGACCATCCTGAGTGAGCTAACCCAGACTCAGAAAGTCACACATACTATGAACTCAGTCATCTGAGGATATTAGCTGTAAGTAAAACACAATTATGCTGCGTTCCACAGACCCAGAGAGACTAAATAACTAGGAGGCTTTCAGGGCGAGCACGAATACTTGAGAAGGGTAAATAGTTCCATTCAGTTTGTCCTGCCTGCAGAGTGTGCTCAGACTGGAGCCTACTATAATCATCATCAAAGAAACAAAAGAGGCTTCATCACTTCATCCAACAACTGTTTGGAGCAGATGCACAGTACCACAGACAAGCATTAGGGGGAATTTTACATACAAAACTCTCTAAACATTATTTTCTTAGTTGTATATCTGTATTGGAAAATTATATTCACATATTATAAAAAGGGGATTAATAATTATAATCGTGAAATATTTATTATATTTCACACCAAGGTAGTCCTTCTGTTTTAAAATAAATCATCCTTATTTTGAGGACATGAGATGGCACAGTGCCTGCCCATGCAATGAAGTCAGACAGATGAGGTTGGCATAACGACATGGCATTAGCCATGTAAGGATTTTGCAAATTCGAACTGTGAGGTTCCATAGCTATTGTTCCACTGACTGAGATGCATGAGAAGCTAATTGGTGTGCAGCTTACACAATCTGAGGCGAGATACGCTGGAATAAAAGCAACAAATGGAGTCGTAGCTCACGTTATCCATAATGCTGATCAATTTGAAACTTATGACAGTTCTGAAATTTTTCTATTGCTATTTTTGGATCACAGTTGAATGCAGTTCACTGAACGAGTCAGAAGTCATAAAAGAGACAAGAATAAACAACATCAAATTTTACATTTAAAGGATTATTATCCAATTCATCATATCATACATCACACTTAAGAGCAAATGGAGATGAAATAAATTGAGGGTTTAATGCTGCTTTGAAGTCGGAAGTCATTTGAACTTTCTTTTAAAAATCCTGAATATTTATATGCATTCAGCAAATTATACAAGCCAGTGAGATGCACAATGCCTACTGTAGGTTCTAGAATCTACTTAGTACTTAATGACAGTGTCCCTCTAACATAATAGATAAAAGGCACAGAAAAAGCAAAGGGTACATGGAACTTTACAGTGCCCTGTAAATGGACATGCAATAATTAAGAGAAAAGCATTAGCTATGTTTAATAAAAGCAGATACTTCCCACAATTTCATTTGACATATTTTATCATAACATACTTTCATGTGGCAAGACACAGAGAGGGTGATATTCTGGAAATGATATTAACATGCCTATCAGGAGAAGTTAAGTTCCAAACACTGACAGCAAAAAGTGCTGACCTGGGTGTGGAGCATCTTCAGCTGCCAGAAATGAAAATGCGTACAGCGTAGTAAGAAGACTATTTGGCAATTTCTTACTAAGCTAAACATTCTCTTCACAAGCAATTCAGCAGTTTTCCTCCTCAATGTTTACCCAGGTGAGCTGAAACAGTATGTGCACGTGAAAATATGAACAAATGACTTATTGACATTGTTTTCATAGTTAAAATGGTACAACAATAAGTGTGTCTTTCATAACAAACTTCATATATTCGTGACAGAATCATATCCAGGGATGAAACAGAAATGAGTTATCAAGAAAAAATAGAAGACTTCTAAAAAAATATTTGGTTAACTGAAGAATGCATGGTACACTGTATGACACTCTGTGACTGACAACATGATACTCTGACAAAATGAAGAACCTCAAACAACTAGAAGCAATAAAAACCCAATATTTTCCAAGAGACTGAAAGGTGTGCTTAGGGAAGGGTGTATGAAAAAGAGATTACTTTTAGCTCAGTAAGATTATTTTTATATGATATTGAGTTCATGTTTCCATAAATCCATAAAGTCTTGAAAGCCCCTGGAAGGGCAAATCATAAACGTGAACTCTGATTGAACTGTGAGGTTTGGGTAACGGCAGGCTATCACAGTTGCTCCTCCCTCTGTGAGATATGTGCACTGTTATGGAATACATTTATAGGGGACATTATTGTGTGGGGGGGGTGGTTATAGGGAGATCATGTGTATGCCCATTTTTTTCTGAAATGTAAAACTGCCCCAAACATAAATTCAATTAAAAAGGAAAAAAGTCAAATGAAATATCAGATATATGTGTTAAGAAACGTCATTTGATATAAGATCGAAAGTAGATAATAGGATGCCCTTTGGTAACACATTACACAGATGTGCAGAAAGGAGTGTCAGAATCTGAGGTAACTGCTCATGAGTTTTAGAGCCACTTTTGAAACAAATATTTTATACTGGCTTTCGACTTCAGTTTTAAATCTTTTTTTCCCACACCATTGTCAAAGTGTATAGAGCTATATCATAATAAAGTGGATCTAATAAGCCAAGTATACACTTTAAATATAATATCAACCTTAGCTCACTAATGGAAAAGCCAAATGGAACAGAGTGTAAGACAAATAGTAATTTTGGTGATCAATATCCTAATACTGGCATAAAACCAAAAACAAAACAAAACAAAATACTAAACCTTCCTCAGGTATCTAGAATTCCTTAGTGTTCAAACACAGTTGAATTGATGCCTCTGACTTTCATGTGTGTTCTTCCTGGTTCCCCAAAACAGATCTTTAAATTACTTAAGAGTCTGGGGAATGAAATACTTTAGAGCATAAGAGAATGCAGAGCCTCAAACTGAGCACAGTCCTTTGATTTAATTTGTAAGTTAGGCATCTTAAAAAAAAAAACAGACATGAATAGATTTAATTGAGAACAAGACATTGTTAAACGTGATCATTCTACCATGCCAGCTATGAAGGGTTCTATTAGGGAGTTGGTAAATCCAGACTTTGAAGATGCAGCAACTCCATCTCATTAAGTGATGAGAGGAATTTTAAGGGCTATACTAATTTGGAAGCTAAGCACATTCAATAGTTTAATGAATGTAAAAGATAGTCTCCTTGCCAGGTGACAATAAGGAGTAGTTTCAAATAACTTTAATTAAAGAAAAATGGTGCAAAAAGAAGGAATGAATATCACCTATCACATGTTCTCCTGGGGTATATAAGCTTGCCCCACAAAGGACAGTTGTGCTGAAGATCTTACCTTAAGCAGTATACCAATCTCTCCACCCCTAACACCATGAGCTACTACAACAGCTACTATGGCAGCCTGGGCTATGGCTATAGAGGCTTTAGGGGCCTAGACTATGACTGTGGTTGCGGATGTGGAAGTTTCTGCAGACTAGGCTATGGCTGTGGCATTGGTGGCTATGGCTATGGCTGTGGCATTGGTGGGTATGGATATGGCTCTGGCTATGGAGGTTATGGGTATGGCTATAGCTGCCCACTTTCCTATGGAGCATATGGATTCTCCACCTTCTACTGAAAGGCTGAAACCATAAGAAGATTAGTTAAACTAATCAAAAATTGAATCTGTGGAGTAAGCCAAGAAAATTTGAGGAGTCCAAGGTTTTAAGAGGGCTTATCATTTAATCATGCTTGTAGACACCCATTTCTTTGATATGTATAGAATATCCTGGTTTAATTTGCAATAAGTTCTTCTACAGGAAATAAGCACATGTTGTATTTATTTTCTTATTTGTCCAGGAAAATTCTGGCTCTTTATATGTTTTGTTTATTGAACATTTTCAAATTGGCCATTTCATTTCAAAAGAGATCCCTCTACCAATTCATCCAATCAAGACATACGATTTCACAAGAATTCACTTACTTTTGACATTAATGTTCTCAGCCTCTTTTTATTTAATATTTTTGTTATAATTAACTCAGATTAGTTTTATATGAATGCAAATGAGGAGTAAGCAATGCTGTCAGACTTGCTTATTAATCATGGCAATAGATTCCTTCTTTACTTCAGCCAGGCTATTTGGGGTCTGTTTTCAGAGTGTACTCCTTTATGGACCCCATCATAGCAATGATATTCCAGTGCCTCAATTAGAGGATTACAATAAGATTGACAGATATTAACAACAGATATTGTTTTTCTAGTTATTAATACTATTTTCCATAATATTGATAGGGACCACCTATAAAAACCAAAAAAGCAACCTATATAAAAACTTGCTGAATGTCTTAGACACTCAGTATAATGCAAAGTTATTATGCTATTAAATACTAATTTATTGTTCTGTGGAACTCTGCAGGAATAAAGGTTTGGAGTATCATATTGGGGGGGGGATACATATGCTTATCTTATGGATAACACAGGTTATCAGACTCAAAACAGGTAGATAATTGGTAAATTCAAGCAATAAAATGTGACACTAAAATCTGCTTGTTTTATTTGTAACGTCATGGCTTTAGCTTGAATTCATGAGGATAAAATACTCAAATTATCAAGTGACATTTTTTTACTTAGAATAAAAATTAAAAGGAAGGAAAGGAGAAGAAAGATAGTAATGTGTAACATTATTAAAAAATCCCTTTGTGCATTTTGTGTGTTAGTGTGTTTGGACTAAGCACAGAAAAACTGAAGAGTCTAAGGTGTAAGAAGGCTTATCATCTAGTCATGCTTATATACACTCCCTACTTTAATATGTATAGAATATTCTCTGGGTGTCTGTGAACACACACACACACACAGGTAAGAGACCATATGGAAGCCAGAGATCACAAATATGTAACCTACAGCTATAGATAGCAATGGTTAAAACCATCACATATTCTCTCACTCAAGATGGGCATCTACCATAGATGTTCTCTAAAAGACTCCACCCAGCAGGGGATCAAGAAGATGCAGAGACTCACAGCCAAATTTTGGACAGAGAGCAGGGAATCTTATGGAAGAAAGAGGAGACAGAAGGACCCAGAAGGGACAGGAACCACATAAAGAGGCAAACAAAGCCAAAAAATACTGGGCCCAAGGGGAACTGCAGAGAATGATGCATCAAAATACAACTGAGACCCCATGCTCACATGTAGCCCATAGACAGCACAGTCTCCATGTGGGTTCCCTAGTAAGGGGAGACGAGACAGTCTCTGACATGAACTTGGTTGCCTGCCCCTTGATCACTGCTTCCTGGTGGGGAGACCTAACCACCCCATAGAGGAAGAGGGTCCAGGCAGTCCTGATGAGACCTGATAGGGTAGGGTCAGATGGTCGAGGGGAGGACTTCCTCTATCAGTGGACTAAGGAAGAGTGATAAGGGAGGAAGAGGGAGTGAGGTTGGGACCGGGAGGACATGAGGGAGGGGGCTATAATCAGGATACAAAGTGAATAAATTGTAAATAATAATACCAAGGAAAAAGAAGAAAAAATAGTTTTAGATCATGGAGAATATGCCCGAGAAACAATCCATTCCTTTCAAGATATGTATCTGAATGTTTGTGTGGATTCCAACTATTAAATACACACACTCAAAAAAAAAAAAAAGACAAATAGTTTTCTTTCTGTATTTCCCTTATCTGAATCGTGTGTTTAAATTTAACCTTGAGTCACTTTATCTTGACTCAATCTGTGAGTCAAGATCAGACAAACTACAGCAATCCTGAGTATCTACACAGGTGAGCAATATCTTAAGGATGTCTGAAAATCATTTTCATCTCAAATATTATCTCTTTGATTCTATGTTTTTACAACATGAATATTTTGGGGAGATTTCAAGACATCTCCAGTGTGAACGGTTGTTAATTTTAACAGTCATTTAAAACAGAACATTCTCAATATTTGAGATTCTGATAAATATTTATTCCGATGAGGCCCCAGTCAGATAGTATCTTGTAAATAAATAGGCAAGTAGAAGGAAAAATAACATGGTTCTGGTAAAAGTAGGTATGTGTAACTATATAATAACATCCATTGTATATAAAAATTAAGTCTTGTTCCCCTTACTAGGGTACCCAGTTGGATACTGAGCTACCATGGGCCACATCTGAGCAGGGGTTCTAGGTTATATACATACATGGTCCTTGGTTGGAGAAACAGTCTCATAGAAGACCCCTGTGCCCTGACCAAAGTTGGTCTTTATGGAGGTCTTCTCCTTGCCAAGTTTTACTAACCCTACCTTCTTTCATATAATTCCCTGCACTCTACTGAAGGTTTGGTTGTGAGTCTTAATATCTGCTTTGATACATTGCTAGTTAGAGTCTTTAAGAGGTGCTCTGTGGTAAGCTCCTGTCCTGTTGCTTGTTTTCTCCTACATTCAATGTCCATCCCATTTGTCCATCTAAGTGAGGATTGATCATCCGACTCTGGGTCCTCCTTCTTGCTTATTTTCCCTAGGTGTATAGATTTCAGCATGTCCATCCTATCCTATAGTTCTATATAAGTGAGTATATACCATGTGTTTCTTTCTGCTTTGGGGATACCTCACTCAGGATGATCGTTTCCAGGTCCCACCATTTGCCTGTGAATTTCATGATTTCCTCATTTTTAATTGCTGAATAGTATTCCATTGTGTAAAAGTACCATAATTTCTGTATCCATTCCTCAACTGAGGGACATCTGTGTTGTTTCTAGGTTCTGGCTATTACAAATAAAGCTGCTACGAATGAACTCAATGGCTGGCTCTTCGACCCTCCTCCCCCCGGAGGGAGGAGCAGCTTAGCTAGATCCCAGAAGAGGACATCGCAGCCATCCCTGAAGAGACATGATAAGCTAGGGTCAGATGGAAGGGGAGGAGGTCCTCCCTTATCAGTGGACTTGGAGGGGGGACACGGAGGGAATAAGGGAGGGATGAGGAGAGTGGGAGGGAATGAGGGAGGGGGCTAAGGCTGGGATACAAAGTACATAACCTGTGATTAATATAAAAATAAATAAATTATTTAAGAAAAATTAAGTCTTGAATGATAAGTGGTAGACCCAGAGAGAAATCTGTAGTACAGGACACTGAGAACAATTGATAAGAAGGAGCAGGAATGAGGACATAGGTAGTAGCAACCAAAGTTGTAAGGGAGGGGAAATGTAATCTATTTTATTTTAATATTTTGGATACCTAACATACAGGAAAGAAAGTAATTATGAAGAACTTACTTTTTTAAATTTTAACATTTTTATTTTATATTAATCACAGGTTATATACTTTGTATCCCAGCCATAGCCCCCTCCCTCATTCCCTCCCTATCCCACCCTTCCCTCCCTCATCTCCTCCCTGCCCCTTTCCAAGTCCACTGA